>MU392770.1:0-61712 GCA_022578505.1 Nemania abortiva | reverse complement strand
ATTATTATATAAAATATTAAATTTAATAAAAAGCTATTTTATTATAAAAAATAAAAATAATTAATAATTAAAATAAGCTATATTTAAATTAACTAAATTAAAATTATTAATAAAAAGCTTAATAATATTATTATAATTTTTAATATATAAAAATATATAATAAAAAGTTAAACTAAAAGTATTAAAACTTTTAAAAGCTTTAAAAATATAAATTATTAATTTAATAAGCTTTTTAATATTTTAATAAAAAAACAAAAATTAAAAATAAATATATTTATATATTTAATTTATTTAATAAAAAATTAAAATAATAATAATAAGCTTTAAATATATAAACTTATAACTTTTTAAAAAATGCTAAAGTTTAAAAAGCTAAAACTTAATATAAAAAGCAATTTTAATATATTAAATATAACTAAAAAAAAACTTAAAAGTTTTTAAGCTAAAAATAATATTAATAATTAAAAATTAAACAGTTTATTTTAAATATATATTTAAAAAAGTATATATATTTTAAAAAATAAATAAAATCTGTTTAAAAATAAGCTTTAAATTAAATATATATATATATATATAATATTTTTTTTAGCTTTAAAAATAAATAAGCAAATAAAAAAAAAGCTTAATAAATTTAAGCAAAAAAATAAAAATTAAAAAATTTTTATTATAATATTTTATAAAAAAAATAATATTTATTTTTTAAAAAATTAAATATAATTATTATTTTTAAAAACTTTTTTGTTTAATTAGTAAAAAACTTTTTATTAAAACAATTAAAATATAAAATATTATATATAATAATTATAGCTATAATAAAATAATAAAAAGCTATATAAATAAATATAGCATTTTAAAAACTTTATTTATATAAAAATAACTTTTTAAAACTTTTATTAAAAAGTTAAAAAAATCTAGCTAAATATTTAATAAAAAACTAATTTAAAACAAATATATTTAAAAAATATAAATAATTAAAAAAAAATAACGTTTTTAATTTTATATTAAAATTTAAAATTTAAAACAAACTTTTATTATTAAAATAAATATTTATTTATAAATTTAATAAAAAAAGTTATTTTAAAATATATAAATTATATTTAATAATAAAAAAAAACTTATAAAAAAAATTTTTTTTTAATTTATATATATAGCTATTTTTATTATTAAAATGTTTTATATAATAATAGCTTTTATTATTATATTTAATTTTAAATATAAATAATATAATATAATTAAAATATTTTTTAACGTTTTAAAAAAAATAAAACGTTTATAAAAATATATTCATTAAAAAAATTTAAATAAAATAATATAATAAATATTTTAAACTAAGCTTTATATAAATTTAAAAAAATTTTTTATTATAATATAAAAAGTTTGCTAAAATGTTTATAGTTAGTAATATAATAACTTTTTTTAAAAAGTTATACTTTTTTTATATATTTAATAAAATAATATTTATTATATTTTATATAAATAATTTTTTAGTTTTATATTATAAAAACTATAAAAATTAAACTTAAAAAATTATTTATAAAATTAAAAAAGTATATAAGCTTAAAAACTAAAATAATATAATATAGTTTTTAAAAATTAAAATAATTTAAAACTAAAATAAATATATAATTACTTTTATATATAATAAATATATTAATAAAGTAGCAAGCTAATATAAACTTTAAAACTAACGCTAAGTATTAATTATATTTTTATTAAATATAAAGTTTAAAAAGTATACTAATTAAACTATTAAATATAAAATTAAGTTTTTTTAAAAATATATTAAATTAATTTTATATAGTATAATAATTTTAAAACTAAATATAGCATATATTGCTGCTAAATTATTTAAATATTTAACTAATCTAGGTTTAATATATTAAAAAGTAATAAATTAAATAATATAATATATATATATAACTAAATTTTTAAAAATTATTTTTAATAAATAAAACTAAAAAGCTTAAGCTTTTATAATTATAAAAAATGCTTTTTTTATAAATAATAAAAAAATTAAACAATTTTTATATAAATATATTATATTTTTATTTAAAAGTATTATTTTATAAAAAGCTATTTAATAAAATATTGTTTTAATTTTAATAATTAAAGCTAAAATAAATATTTTAGCATTTATTAGCAAAAAAACAATAATATTTTAAAAATTATTTTAAAATTTTATTTTAAACTTAAAAAAGGCTTAAGCTATATAATTTAATAATATTTAAACTATTTATTTAATAATAAATAAAAATAAAAAAATTAATATTAAGCTTTATTATATTAATATATAAAATATATAGCTTTATTAAAAATATTTAAAAAAAACCATTTAAAATTATTTATTTATTAACTAATTAAATATTTGCTAATAAGCTTATTAAATAGCTATTTTAAGCTTAGTTTAAATATTTTTAAATATTAATTAATTTTTAAAACATTAGTTATATATATATAAAAAAGCATATATAACAAAAAAAACAATTTGTTATATTTAGTTATTTAAAAAGCAAAAAAAAAAGCAAAAGCTTAAAAGTTTTTTATTAAAAAAACTATAACTTTAAATATTATTAAATTAAATAACTTTAATTTTTATGCTTTTTTAGCTACTTTATATGTTTACTAGCTACTTATTATATTTAAAAATTAAAAATATAAATATTTAATAAAACATTAAATATAAAACTAATAGCAATATAAAAAAAATTAAGCTTTAAAGCAGAGTTAATAGTATAAAGCATTAAAAAATTAAAAAAAAAGTTAAAAAAAAGTTGGCATACTAAATATAAAAAATAATAATATAAAGCAAAAAAAAACAGCAGCCAAGCATAAAAAAACAAAAGTAGTAAACCTTTTTTTTAAAAATATAAATACAGCTTATATAGCAGTTTAAAAAATATAAAGCTTTTTTTTAATAATAGTTAACTTTTAAAAATTTAATTATAATAAATTAATTTATAATTTAATTTATATTACCTTTAATAATATATAATAAAACTTTAATAAAAATAATAATATAAAAAGTTTTAAAAATATATAATAGTTAGTTTTAAAATTAGTAATTTTAATATTTTTTAAAAACTTTTTTAAAAATGTTTTTTTTAATATAAAGCTTAATTTATATAAGCTTATAAATATAACTAAACAAATATTTATAATAATATATATTATATTTTATAATATAGTAATACTAGCTTGATTTTGTGCTTATAAAAGCTATATTAATATAGCGTTTATAAAAAAATATGTGCTACTTTTTTTTTTTAATAAAAATATAAGCTTATAAACAAAACTAACTTTTATTAAAAAAAAAAAAAGCAGCAGTATATTTTTTAATAAGCGTTATTAAAACTAAAAAAGCTATAATAGTATAATTGTTAACTATAACTATAAAAATAGCAATAAAAATATATAAAAAGCAAGCAGCTAAAATTAAAATTAAAAAAAAAAAAAAAGCTTTTTTATTAAAGCTTTTTTTATTATTTAAAATAATAATAAAAAGCATATAAGTATAAATATAAGTAATAAAAATATAAAGTATAAAAGTATAAAATATAAAAAAAAAAAAGCAGTAAAAATAAAAGCGTAGCTAAAATTATTATTATTATTATTATTATTATTTATATTTATTTAAAATATAAAAGTAGCTAAATAATTATAGGCGTAAATTTTAATAAAATAAACTTTATTATTTTTTTTTTTTTTAGCTTTTTTAGTTTTATAAGCTTTTTAAGTAATAAAATATATAATATTAATAATTTTGTTAATATAAACAATATATTAAACAAATGTTTAAACTAATAAAGCTATAAAGCTGCTAAAAAAAAAATAATAAAATTATTTTTATAATTAATTTAATATTTTTAAACATTTATTAAGTTTATAAAACTATTTATTTGTTATAGGCCAAGGCCCTATTAATAGTACAGCTTAGTTAATTGTTATATTTTAGCTTATATATAGCTGCTAAGTTGTTGCTCCTTTATATAAAAAGCTTTTGTTTTTTGTTATATAGTTAATAATAGCATGTTTAATATAGCTATTTAGCTATTTTTTTATATTTAACTATATTTTTTATAGCTTGGTTTAGCTAATAAAATAAATTATTTAGCTTATTAGCTATATATATATTTTTTATATATTAAACTAATATTTTATTATTGTTATAAGTTTAAATAATAATATATTTATAACATTTATTTATTAAATATTATTTTTTATTTAAAAGTTTTATAACTGCAGCAACTTTAATACTTAATATTTAAAAGCTAATAATAAGCTTTTAGTAAACAATAACGTTTTAAAAAATTTAAAAGTACAACTTTATTATATATAATAATTATTTTTATAATTAATATAAAAAATGTTTATATTATATATATTTTAGCTATTTATATATACAAACTTAATTATATAAAAGCTGCTTATATATATATAAATAATATTAAAAAAGCTTAATAAAATATAAAAAATAAATTAACGTTTAATTAAATTATACTAATATAGCAATTAAGTAGTTTTAAACTATATATTGCTATTTAAAGCAAAGTTATATAAAGCTAAAAAAAAAAAATAGCTTAATTAAACAAAAATTTTACTATTTATTATTAGTTTAAATATTATTATAAAAAATTAGCTAAACTATAAAGCATAGCTTAATATATATAAAACGTTTATATAGCTAATTTGCTATTTAAAAATATTGTTTATAAAGGCTTTTTTTATAATTTTTATTAAAAGCTAATTATAAATATTTATATATATAAATAAGCTAATAAATATTAATTTAATAAAAGCTTAATTATAATATATATACTAGCAATAAAAAAGCTATTATTTTTTATATAAAAAAAAAAACTATTTTGCTAAATTATGCTTTTTTATTATAAATAAAAAAATAAAAGTTTAGTTTATAAACATTTTTATTTTTTAGCTATATTTAAACTGCTTATTAGCTATTTAAATATATATTTTTGCTATAAAATTTATAAATAAGCTTAATATTTAAAACAATATAAAAAAAGCTAATAATAATAATAATTAAATATAAATATAAATATAATATATTTGCTACAATTATATAAAAATATATTTATTTAAATTTAATAAAAAGCAGTAGTATTATAAAAAGTTAGCTTAAAAAACTAAATATATAAAGCATTTTTATAAGTTATTTAAAAAGTTGCTAAAATTTATATATAATTATATAGTAAAGTAGCTATATAATAATAATATAAAATAAAGCGATTAATTATAATAAAAAAACTTTATAGCAACCTATTTATAAAAAAAAAAGTAATATTATAGGCCAAGGTTTTATTAGTAGTATAGCTTAGTTAGTTGTTATATTTTAGCTTATATATAGCTGCTAGGTTGCTGCTTTTTTATATAAAAGGCTTTTGTTTTTTGTTATATAGTTAATAATAGCATGTTTAATATAGCTATTTAGCTACCTTTTTATATTATTAAAAAAATAATATTTTTAAAATATTATTAAAAATATATATTTATTAATTAATAAATATTAAAAAAAGTTTAATTAAGTTTTAAATAAGTTTAAAAATATATTTATATTAATAAATAAATAAATAAATAAATAAATAAAAAAAAAAATTAAAAAATATATATTTTTTAATTATTATATTAAATATATATTAGTTAAAAGCTTTATTAAACAAGCATTTTTATAATTATATTTATAATAATAAAAATAAAGCTTAAAAAAAAAAAAAAAATATAATATAATAAAAAATTTTTAAGTTTAAATTTTAATTTTTTAATTTAAGCGTTTTTTTTTAAGTTTTTTATTTTTTTTATTAGTTTAATTAAAAAAAATAAAGTTTTTTAAAATTAAATTTAATTTATTTAATTTAAAAGTTTTAGCTTTAATTATTTATTTATTAATTTTTTTTGTTTATAAAACTAAAAAAAATATTTAAATAGTTTAAAAAAAATTAGTTAAATAAAAAATATATAATAAAAAAAATAAAAACTATAAAACTAATTATTTAAGCTTATTTTAAGTAAGTTTAAAATATTACTAACTAAATGTTATTTAACTATTTTTAAAAAGTAAAATATTAAGTTTAATTAAAGCAAGCTTAAAAGTTGCTATATTATACTGCTAATTAAATAAGCTTAAAAAAATAAATATTAAATTAATATATAACTGCTTTTAATAAATAATATATAAAAAGGGCTTAAAATAGGCTTAATAAGCTTTAGCTTTAAAAGCTATAATATTAAAAAAATATTATTTTAAACTGTTATATATTATATAAATTAAAATTTTTATAGTTTTAAAATATATAAAACTTAAAAAAAAATAAATTAATTTAAAAGCTTTTTTAAAATTATTTTAATAATTATATTAGTTTAATTTTATTTAATATAATTTAGCTTTATATTAATATATTAAAAGCTTTTTTTTTAATTAATTTATATTAAATTATTATATTATTAAAGCTATATTATTATATTTTATATTATAGCTTTTATTATTTAACTAGGGTTATAAATTATTTAAAGTAAAATAAATAAAAGTAAAAATAATTTATTTTTTTTTTAAATTTTATAAGTAAGTAAAAGTAAATTATTTAGGGCTAAAGCTAAATAAAAATAATTTATTTATAAAAAAAATTAAATAAAAGTAATTTATTTTAAGGTAAGCCTTAAATAAAAGTAATTTATTTTTAAAAAAGTTTAAATAAAAATAAAAATAAAAAATAAAAAATTTGCCCTACTTTTTTTAAAAGTGGGTCTTTTTAGTTATTTTATATATTTTTAAAATCTATACTAAAAAATAAATTTAATAATATTTTTTGCCATTTTATAAAGCTAAAGCCTAATTTTATATAAATAGTTCTAGCTTAATAAAAATAAATCTTATAAAAAAAATTAATACTTTTTATATATTAAAAAATAACTTATAACCTAAATATTTAACTAATAAATTTATAAAAAATACTTTTAAAAAGCCTTTTTTTTGCTTTATTTAATAATATATAGTTTATATTTTTTATAGCGTTTTTCGAATTTTTTTATTTAGTTTTACTTTAAGTAAAAATAATTTACTTAAAAAAAATCGTAAATAAAAATAATTTATTTTAGCCCTAGCTTTAAATAAAAATAATTTATTTAAAATTTTTTATAAATAAAAATAAATTATTTAGCTTTAACTTTAAATAAAAATAAATTATTTTTATAAAAAAGCTAAATAAAAGTAAAAATAAATTATTTTAAATAAAAATAAAAATAAGACTACTTAAGTAAAATTATAACCTTATATTTAACTAATAAAATATTATTTATTAATAGCTATAATATAACTTTATAATATTATTATAAATTAGTTTGCTATTTAATAATAATTATATTATAAAATATAAAAAAAATAAGCTAATTTTAAATCTTAAAATTAACTATTATATTATTAAAAAATATTAAAAAACAACTTTAAAAAAATTAAACTTTTAATTTTATAAAATATAAAAAAATAGTTTTACTATTTAACTAAATAGCTTATAAATTATATTTAAAAAAAATAATTTTTATAAAATAATTTTAAAAAAATATTTATATTTTTTAATTTATTTAATTTTAACTAATTATATTAAATTATATTAAACTATTTAATTATATATAGTAAGCTAATATTTCAATAGTTTTAATAAGTGTGGAGGTATGGATCAAGGGGCAAAATTATGTGGCCAAAATGGGTGCCTGGCCCAAAAGGGTGGCTAAAACGTTATAGTTGGTCCCTGCACCTACTGCCAGTTTTGTATTGAAGCGCCAAGCGCCAATATCTGTTCAAACGCAGGTAGGTACGCCGGCCGCCAAGCGGTCTAGCCAGGGATGACGACACACCAGGTGTTTCACGTGAAGTCTGTAACTATTGCTAGATGGGAACCTGCACGCTGGTAACTCGCCTTCCATTTGTTGCCCAATAATTAGACACAGGCGTAGGGGTAGGTATGCAATTCCAGGCCCGCGCGAGTTAAAACATGCGACCACCGCTACGACGAGACCAAACTCGTAACCCGTCTACTACCATGGACCAAATCGATGATCGCAGTGTTTGGTGCCAGCATGTGGGTGGCTAAACCCGGTCCCTCCTATGCTAACTGTATATTCTCCCAGCCACCCACCCACCTATGCCCCCCTTCATATCTGGTCTATCCGGGGACCTGGAGACCTGGAGACCTGGGGAGCTTGCCTGGTAATTTCCCACGCGTGCGAGCCTTTAACTACTTATAATGGGGACTTGGAGCCCTGTCGCACGCATGGCCGTACATACAAGTGTAGATCACACCTCTCCTTCGTTTCCTGTCTCTGCCATGTTTTCTCGGCTGTTTTGATCTTCGTCAGGTGCCTAGCTCGCCTCCGCCGCTCTCTTCCACCCTCTCTTCCTCTCTCTATCTCTCTACCGCTTAATCTTCTCTCTCGGCTGGCCGAATCGCCGTGGTCTCTCGCAGCCCGGTTTTAACTGCTCCCACACATTTCAGCCTCTTGCCGTCTTGGCCGTCTGGATCCCGCCGACCGTTCTTGGATAAATTAATCATGCACGCCTCGATCCTTCTCCTCTCCCTCTCAGCCCTCGCGGCAGTCGTGTCAGCGAGCGTCATCCCCCTGAAGCAGCAGCAGCAGCAACAACAGCAACAACAACGTGGCGTCGCGAAGAGACAAACCGAAACCAACACGGCCACAATACCCACCTTCAGCTTCGGCCCTTCGACCACCGTCTACCTAGGCGGTGGTCCTACTACGAGCGCCACTAGCAGTAAGCAGCCGGCAACAGGAGTGGCAACGGCAACGGCAACGGCAAGTAGGTCCGCAGCGGAATCGAAGGTCCGTTCGACCGTCCCAAGCGGCGTGGCGGCAACGGGGACTATTCCCACCTTCAGTTTCTTCCCATCTTCGACCGTCGCCGTCAATCCTAGTCCTACAAGCCAACCCAGTGCTGGGACCGGGCCCAACAACCAAGGGAACGATGGAGCTGGTAACGCCAACAAAGGTGGCAACGCGGGCGGCGATGGCTCTGGTAATGGGTCCGCTGATGGAGCCGGGAATGACGCACAGACCGGTACAGACCAGGATCTCGCAGATTTGCTGAGAGGCTTGCTGGACTTGTTGGGGGACTAGGCGCACGTGTGTCTTCCTGCACCGATATCATACCGGTACGCTTCACGGGATAGTCACACTATCCTCGTATAACGCCACGGTATACACTATAGGCCTCAGACGGGCAGCGCGGTTATCAAGATAGTTCTCCGTCCCGCCCTCCGTACATGCTGTATAATTTACCCGATACACCCCAAAAAGCCCGAACTTGTTTGTCATGTCACGCGTGAGGCCCTCGTATTCACTCGGGCAGAGACTTGCTTGGATCAAAGAACAGATAGTGGGTTCAGCTTGGGAAACGTGGTATTTGGGTGTTTCAGCACAGGCCGCGTTACCACTTAGAATCAGGTTCCTCTCGAGGAAGTGTTAACCGTGCTCTACTCTTACTTGCGCAACAGCAATAACGCTCGCCTCACCGCACGCAGGGCCTTCTACAAGGGCACAACGATTGATCTTGAGACCATCGCTCCCATTCAAATGCATTGCGCTTTTCGCCTTTGCATCGCCTTCTGTAACGCAAGCCTCGTCACCATCGACAACATTCTCTATAGCTAGAAGCTTTCATTACAAAACGGCATCGCCCTCCTCGCCCTCTAGCATGACAAAAATGGCCAAAATTTAAAGGTTATGATATCTGATTTTAAGGTTTAGACGCCGTGAATCTACTCCTCTGTCGCAGTCGTTTTCCGTAGTAAAAAAATACATATGGCAATGGCATGAGCGCGAGCGTTATAAACGCGAGTAGGCTTGACGCCCATTGATACCCCACCCTGTGGTACAACTGCTGCCCAAAAAGAGGAAACGCAGCTACGGCGCTATGTCAGCTATTGCACCAGATCAAACGTAGCTGACAGAGGGATACCCCGGACCAAACTTACCAGCAAAGGTACAGCGAAGAAAGCTGTTCGCGGCAAGAGCCGAGGCTGCATACAACGGGTACGTATCCACTGCCATCAGCTGTTAGTCTTGTCTCCAGTGCGAACGTCAGAGCGCCATGATTTTGTACGCACCAAGAAAAGTGAAGATGCCGTTGAAAGCCAGTAGCGTTCCACAGCCGAAGATGCCGGAACCGATGATAGGCAATATCCAATGAACCCAGGGAAACGAGGTCCACGCGAACCAGAACAAGCCAATAGGTACAAGTACGGCCCCTAGAATGGTGGATGCGAGTCGGAATTCGGGCTCCGGCGCGCCTTGATTTCGTCGAACAAGCCTGCGATGAACACGGCGCCAAATCGGGTTGGTCGCCGCGCCAGCCAACATGCCCACGCAGATCCCGAGGAAGCTGAGGCCGACCTGCCAGAGGTTGAAGCCGAAATTTCCACCGAATACCAAGGGAAATGCCCCGAAAAACAAATACTGTTATAGCTAGAGTCAATAATGGCTACTTGGGGTGAAATTTATTTAGGGTTTCGAGGGCTCGCCGGAATAGCAAGAGCAAAAATGCCCGTTGAGGCGATTTTTACTTCTAGACGTGCGAAAAGAGGGGTTAAAGGGCTTACTATAACACCTAATAGGACGGCTGAGAGGAGGGAGAGCAAGAGGCACATGGGCTCAAGAGCCAATAGCTGAAATGGGCGCAAAAGTGAAAGCGCAATTGTTCTTGGGATCGACTTCGTTGATTTCTCCACTATAGTCATCACATGAGTTAGTCTCAACTCTCAAACATTCATGAGAATACAGCATGTAGAACACAGGCTCCCAACGTATGCCATCTCAGTAGGACAGAGGCGAGCCGCTTGCTTACTGGGCGCTTTCCACCTATCATCCCCCGTCTCTTTTCTCAGAAGACGAGCTTTCTCACGCAGTTTTATCGGGTCTATATGGTTCATTAGCAAGTTAGCTATTCGTGTACCGGAGGGGAATCACTGACGATAGGTCTCGGGCGCAAATAAGACGATCGCCACGAACAGAGAAAATGCCCAGATAATGAGGACCTATCAACACCCCCATATCAGTAAAACGCATCGGAAAAGCGGCACGAAAGCCTTCTCGGTGCCTGGACTTGTTAAGCATACATAGTATGTCCATCTCCAATTCGTATAGTAGTTGACTGACGTGACTAGTATTAGCTTCCTAGTGGACTTTCCTGCCTCCGTGACAATACAAGTCGGGGCTTACTGAATCCGCCTAATAAAGGCCCGAGACTTGGACCTGAGGTCATACCAAGTTAGTTTCACAGAGCCGCTAGATCCAAGTCGCAGTCGGGCCTTACCAATGAAGGGGCTGAGTGATATGATCGTCATTGGCGATTGTATCTGATCTCGTCTGAACACATCGCTAACCGTACCACCGGCAACGCTCAGAAATGCACTCCCAGCAAATCCGTCAATGAAGCGCACCTGTCTTCAATTAGTGAGAGTTCGTACGGTACGTAATGGAATGAGCTAGTCGTCTCTAATCCCTCGTATAGAAACCCCCCCCCCCAAAAAAAAAAAAAAAACGTACCGTCAATATAGTGGCAGTATTATGAGCTACCGCGGACGGAATGAGCCATATCAGAAACATAGCCCACGATGCTAGATAAATGGGACGGCGCCCATAAAACTCGCTCAAGGGGCCTAAGAAAAGAGGTCCGAGGGCGACTGAAAATTGACCAGGTCAGCAACTCAATACCACGAGTTTAGACAACGTCAAAGGTAACCTACTGCCGAGGACGAAGGTTGAAAGCCCTACGGTCGCGACGAGATCAGATTGGCCGAACTCTGGGTTCATCTGAGCGTAGGTTGCCGTGTAGATCGAGCTCGTGCATGTTCTTTAGGGATCCATTAGCGTTTTAGTCACCATGTCGAAAACCGTCGGGGACTCACACGCAGAGGCTACCTAAGCCCACAATAATTACGAGTAGCCACTTGCGGGCGAGGCTCACTGAAAACTTGCGAATTAATACCCGGGCCGAACTCGAACCGCATATTGGGGTATGCTAGGTATTCAGCGCGAGAGGCTACCTTGAGAACGCGGCCAGGATTGTGAATAGTATCATATTACTCACTGCTACGTGGGCACATGGGATCATCATCACCGTCGAACGAGACCTCGAAAGGACTGTCCCCGTGTCCATGGCCAATCTCATCCTTATCCGAGAAGTCGGCGCAGCCGTGCCCATTTTGAGACCGCGCTGGACCTAGTTCGATTGTTTCATCTGATTGGGATTCAACATCATCTCCATCGGTGGACACAACCCATTGAGTCTCTTGAGTCTCGAGCTCATGGGCGGAACCCATGTCTTTTCGTAGATAGTTCGTGGGGTCGTGCGTTGAAGTTTTTTTTTTTTTTCTTAAATAAGTAAATAAAAGAAAACAATGGAGGAGAGTTGCCTATGAGACGATACGTGCTAGCCTCTGATACTGATTAAGTCTGCAATCGCATTTCTCGATGTTGGACCTGAGAAAAACCGCACCTTATAATACATTGAGATTAATCACGACTTTGACCGGTGGGTTATCACCGAGGAGGATCCTGGGAGGTCAATCATCCATTCGTAAAACCGATGACGAATTTGGGGTAGGTTGCCAGGCGGAATGATTATCCTAGTTGTTAAAACCGAGATCCCTAAGGTATGTTGCCCAACCAGACGCCTTTACTACTTGGAACTCAGTAAGCGTGGATCCGCCGAAAAAGCCCCTCTTCAAGACCGACTTGCCAAGGGTCGTATGGGGACCGGATCCATTAACAAAACGCACCAGTTACAAATCGAAACTGGCCGTCGCGCTACCATGTACTGTAAGTAGGCTCTCGGAAACGCGAGATTGGTTTCCTTCTTGAGAATAACATGGGCAGGCATGCTGAAAGATGATAGTGCTCTAAGCAAACATCACCCAATGATGTGGGGAAGAAGTTACGCCTCCTTGTTTATCTAACCAGTGTCACTTTCATCTCCTATCGCCGATGGGAAGCTACTGTGTAGCCCACGAGTCCACGATGGTATTAGGTAATGTATGAGAAATGGCGGGGCGGGTTTTGTGTACATTGTTAGTTAAGTGTCGCGGCTAATTTTGCCGAAATCCTTTCCACCCAGGACTCGGTCGAAGATTCTGAAGTTGCCTTCGTTCTTTGTATCCAGGACAGCAAACCACTGTTAAGAAAACAGAAGTCAGTGGTTTTATTCCACTTATGCGAGCCGTTCAATTGCGCGTATGTGAATGTATAAAGAGCAAGAGCGAGGAATAAATGAGAAGAGGGCACCGTCACCGGCAAACACCATTTGAGTGTATCCCGGCAGGGCGGGGACGGGACGGGGAAGTAGTAGTGTAGGATCGGACAGAGTAGCTGTTCCGCGTAGTAATATTTCTACTATTCTCGCTACTAAACCGAGAACAACTTACAATTTCCCTCCACCAACCCCCCCGAAACTCGATTTCGTCAAGAACTTCGGACCAGCACTTGGCCACCTCCTCAGGCGGGTTTCTGAAGGCACCGCACCCGAGTGCTCCCAAGACGAGCAGTTCGTGTTTCTCTCGCGCTGCGATACGTAAGGTCAGGCGCATCTTTTCCTTGGTTAGCTGGCGGTCGGCGGGATACTTGAAAGTGCTTCGGCGATGGTGCTGCGGCCCGGGGACTGTGCAGAGAGCGGGTCTGCGGATGGCGGCCACACTGATGGCGCTCACGACGGGTAGCTGCGTAGCAGGCATCCCGGGGACGAGGAGCCTATGTCCCGAGCTCATGGAAGACCGTACAACGACCACGTCCCGAGTGTAAAGAGCGGTGGACGGGCTCCAGGGATAGTAGGACTTGTGCAGGGCTAAGGCGAGAGAACTTCGATAACAGAGGGCCTCCTCCTGGGCGAGAGCCCCGGTCAGCCAACCACCGCCGGGGCTCTTGTCGGACGCGAGATTGAGCACCGCGACCCTCTGGTTGCGCTCGGGCAGGGCCATTGCCGCCCCGGTAAGAGACTCGGACATCATGATGGCAGCATCTAGGGTGTCTTCGTTGAGGACTTTGACGCTCGTGCCGCAGAACTCAGGGTCTGCTGAGAGCGCAAACTTGGGACAGTCAATCGGATCTAGAGGAGGAACACGGCCAACGTCCAACTTGTCGGAGCTGTCGGCTTCGATATGGGGCAACTGGCGCAATACATCCGGCAGGGCAGCCTTTGTGTCTCTGGCAATAGCAGACAGGACGGCGCGACGGTCGCGGACGGCTTGTGGGAGAGACATGGTCGAACCTCGGTTGAAGTTGAATAAGTGTCTACCGGGGCATCTGGGTAGGTAGGCACAGGGAGGCAAAGATCGCCGGACTAACAGGAACAAGTGTGATCAAATAGATGCAGATTGCGCCTCTTGTTCATTTGCTACCGGCTGAGTGTTCTCATACGCGGAGTTGAATATACGACCTACCTACGTACCAAGGGCTCCATGTACGTATGTATGTATGTATGTACATACATATGTATGTATGCATGCATGCATGCAGGTAGGTACCCAAGGTAGCCTAGCTGCGATGTCACTACGGTGTGGTGGTGAGTCAAGTGGTTTATGTTGTCCAGGTAGCTTTCATAGATATGTGCCTTACTTACATACATACATGACGAGGAGAGGATGCCTAAAGCTGATTTTTCTTCTTCTTCACCCTTTCTATTTCTCACATTTTCATTGCAAATCAGAGTTTCTATTGGACAGAACAAGAGATAGCTGCGATACCATCCTAGGAACAAAAGAGAAAAGAATACCTAGGTAGGTATCTGGGGACAACGTAGTCGGTACCTACCTGTAGGTCCATACAGCATACCTCCCCACCTACCCTTTAAGTAAACGTACGTAATAGAACAGTAACTATGCATTTACCTAGCTATTTTGTAGTGCTAGACGAGATTGGTCTAGCGCGACTAACCTCCTGATTGGTCAATGGGCTGTCTTGGGGAATTGTCCCCTCAGCTCCGAAACCGCAGGACTGGGGAAAATTCATACAGGGTAGAGCTATACAGAGTGACGCATTCTTGGATGTTGGAGAATTGAATACCTACACCGAACCACACCGGGCGACACTAAAAAGAGAGAGGCAAGAGAAAAAAAAAACAAAAAACAAGAGGGAATCCCTTGGAAGAACATTGAACGAATAGGTGAAGTCGGGGATTTTTCCTGCTGCCGGGACCAGTCGTCATCTAATACGTACAGCAATGCTCACATAGAACAAAGCCAACTCCTCGCATCAGATCAACAGCCGCCCAGCACTCAGCTAGCTAGCTGGTGGCCTTCTCGTTCAATCACTGCGTCGCATCCGGCCATCCCTCGCCGCCGCCGCCGCCGCCGCCTCGGCCGCGGGTTCGACTCGAGCCTGTGCTTGCCTGGATAGGGAGTCGCATAGGGAGTCGCACAGGGAGCAACGTGCGCGCGCCATAAGGGTGAAACTTGTCTCCCTTTTAAATCAGAAAATGGCCTCCCAGCCCAACGGCGGCGCAGCGTCGGGGCCGACGCGAGTGCGCATTCTCGGCGGCGATTCCATCATTGTCGACCACGGCCTCTGGCGCACCTTCGTCACCGGCGACCTCCTCGACAACCTCGCCTCCTCGACTTACGTCCTGATCACCGACACCAACATACACCCGCTCTACGTGCCACGCTTCGAATCCCAGTTCCGAGATGCCGTCGCCAAGCGCGGCCTCCAGTCCCGCCTCCTGGTCTACACCATCCCGCCCGGCGAGACCTCCAAGGGCCGCGAGACAAAGGCCGAGATCGAGGACTGGATGCTGTCGCACCAGTGCACTCGGGATACCGTCATCGTCGCCCTCGGCGGCGGCGTCATCGGTGACATGATCGGCTACGTCGCCGCCACCTTCATGCGCGGCGTGCGCTTCGTCCAGGTGCCTACCACCCTGTTGTCTATGGTCGACTCTTCCATCGGCGGCAAGACCGCCATCGACACGCCCATGGGCAAGAACCTTATCGGCTCCTTCTGGCAGCCCCGTCGCATTTATATCGATCTCGCTTTCCTCGAATCCCTGCCTGTGCGCGAGTTTATTAATGGGATGGCTGAGGTCGTCAAGACTGCTGCTATCTGGGATGAAGAGGAGTTTGCATTTCTCGAGGACAACGCCGCCACTATCCTTGACTCCTTCCGCGCCCCCGCGAATCCTCAGGACCCCAGCGCTCGCTTACTCCCCATACGCTCCACTCTGAAACGGATCGTTCTGGGCTCCGCTCGTGTGAAGGCCGAGGTTGTCTCAAAGGACGAGAAGGAGGGTGGTCTCCGGAATTTGCTGAACTTCGGCCACTCCATCGGCCATGCGATTGAGGCCATCCTTACCCCGCAGGTCCTACATGGCGAGTGTGTTGCCATTGGCATGGTCAAGGAAGCCGAACTGGCACGTTTCCTTGGTGTCTTGAAGCCCGGTGCAGTCGCCCGCCTGACTAAGTGCATTGCGAGCTTCGATCTACCTACTTCGCTCCATGACAAGCGTGTGGTGAAATTAACGGCGGGAAAGCACTGCCCTGTTGACATCCTACTGGAGAAGATGGCTGTCGACAAGAAGAATGAGGGGAGGAATAAGAAAATCGTGCTCCTCTCGGCTATCGGCAAGACCTATGAGCCTAAAGCTAGCGTTGTGGAAGATAGTGCCATTCGCGTTGTCCTTTCCCCGGCCGTCTGTGTCACGCCTGGCCTGCCCGGAGATCTGAACGTGCAAGTAACCCCTCCTGGCTCTAAGAGTATCTCGAATCGTGCTCTTGTTCTGGCCGCTCTAGGGCAGGGCACTTGTCGCGTCAAAAATCTCCTTCATTCCGACGACACCCAGTATATGCTCTCGGCTATTGCACAACTGAATGGTGCTACCTACTCATGGGAGGACGCCGGGGAGGTTTTGGTTGTCACTGGGAAAGGCGGTAGGCTTCAGTCGAGCGAGCAACCCCTCTATCTTGGGAATGCAGGCACGGCATCACGTTTCCTCACCACCGTTGTGGCTCTATGTACTCCCTCCAAGTCCGACTCGACCGTGTTGACGGGGAACGCACGTATGAAGGTCAGACCTATCGGACCCCTTGTGGACGCCCTACGATCTAACGGCCTTGATGTCAAGTACCTGGGCCAGAACGGTAGCTTGCCAGTACAAGTGGGCGCTGCCGGCGGTTTGGACGGCGGTGTTATTGAACTGGCCGCGACCATATCCTCGCAGTATGTCTCGTCTTTGCTGATGTGTGCCCCTTACGCAAAGCAGCCTGTGACGCTTCGCCTCGTCGGCGGGAAACCCATCTCCCAGCTATACATCGATATGACGATTGCCATGATGAAACAATTCGGCGTCATCGTGACCAAGTCCCCTGATGAGCCGTATACTTACCATATTCCCCAAGGTGCATACCAAAACCCAGCTGAGTATGTGGTAGAGAGCGATGCTAGCTCGGCAACATACCCTTTGGCTATTGCTGCTATAACCGGAACCACGTGCACAGTTCCTAACATTGGCACAAGTTCCCTACAGGGTGACGCTCGTTTCGCAGTCGATGTTCTGCGTCCCATGGGATGCACCGTCAAGCAAACGGCCTCTTCTACCACTGTAACCGGACCTAGTCCGGGCTCTTTGCATGGCATCGAGGTTGACATGGAGCCTATGACAGACGCCTTCCTCACAGCGTCTGTGCTTGCTGCCGTCGCATCAGGCCAGACTACAATTACGGGTATTGCTAACCAGCGTGTGAAGGAGTGCAACCGTATTGCTGCCATGCGGGAACAACTAGCCAAGTTCGGGGTTCAATGCCAGGAGCTTGAGGATGGTATCATCGTCTCGGGTAAAAATTATAAGGACTTGACTGAGCCCCAGGGGGGTGTTTATTGTTACGATGATCACCGCGTTGCTATGAGCTTTAGTGTATTGTCTGTGCTCTCACCGAATCCTGTGGTTGTGCTAGAACGCGAGTGCACCGCTAAGACGTGGCCTGGTTGGTGGGATGTTTTGGCACAATCCTTCAAAGTTAAGCTAGCTGGCGACGATACCGAAGTTGCCGATACTAAAGCATCCGGAGCGGAGGATGCAGGGCCGTCTGTTTTCATCATTGGCATGCGTGGTGCCGGAAAGACCACAACAGGAGGCTGGATGGCCAATATTCTAGGGAGACCCTTCATCGACCTGGATGAAGAGCTCGAGAAGCGAGCCGGAATGACTATCCCTCAAATTATCCGCGAGAGTGGAAAAGGTTGGGAGGGCTTCCGAAAGGACGAAGTTGAGCTCCTAAGAGATGTAATGAAGAAGCAGGGTCAAGGGCACGTCTTCTCATGCGGTGGTGGTATCGTTGAAACGCCGGAAGCGCGAGAACTTCTCATCTCTCATCACCGCAATGGGGGGATAGTCCTTCTCGTCCATCGCGATATCGAACAGATGGTGGAATATTTGATGCGGGATAAAACGCGCCCGGCATACACAGAGGAGATCAGGGGTGTGTACGAGAGGCGCAAGCCATTCTTGCAGGAATGCAGTAACTACGAGTATCATAGTCCGTATCTGGATCCTTCGGGTGGTCTCCTCGAACCCCCTCCAGATTTCGTGCGTTTCGCCTCCATGATCGGTGGAAAGAGTACACATTTTGAGGAGGTCAAAAGGAAGAAACCATCTTTCTTTGTTTCGCTGACCATGCCTAACGTGTCTTCAAGGCTCGAGATCATCCCGAGAGTTTGCGTGGGTTCCGATGCTGTTGAGCTCCGTGTTGATCTCCTTGAAGACTTGTCGCCTGAATCGGTGGGGAGCCAGATTTCACTGCTACGATCCGCAACTAAATTACCCATCGTATTCACGGTTCGGTCTGAATCACAGGGTGGACGATTTACCTGGACCTCTGAGGAGGAGATACTCCCCCTGTACAGGACGGCTATGCGAATAGGTGTTGAGTACGTCGATCTCGAAATGGGACTCTCCGACACGACAATAAGGGCTGTTCTAGAAATGCGCGGGGGGTCCACTCGCATCATTGCTTCTCACCACGATCCCGAGGGCAGATTATCATGGAAGAATGGCGGATGGCAGACGTGGTACAACCGAGCTCTGGAATATGGCGACGTGATCAAACTTGTGGGCGTGGCTAAGAAGATGGAGGACAATTTCGCCCTCGCCAGCTTCAGGGATAGGATGTTCGCAGCCCACGAGAGGCCCATCATCGCTCTCAACATGGGCACCCTCGGCCAGCTGTCCCGGATTTTGAACGGTTTTCTCACACCTGTCTCGCATCCCGACTTACCTTTCAAAGCAGCGCCTGGACAGCTCTCGGCGGCCGAGATTCGCCGTGGGTTAGCCCTTGTGGGAGAATTGGAGAAGAAGCAGTTCTATCTGTTTGGGAAACCAATTTCAGTGTCACGGTCTCCGGCCCTGCATAATGCTTTATTCCAACAGGCAGGCTTACCACATGAATATTCGCTTTTCGAGGCCGACGTCGCGGCTAATGTGCAAGATCTGATCCGCTCAGCCAACTTTGGAGGCGCTTCAGTCACGATACCGCTCAAACTTGATATTATTCCCCTAGTAGATGATATCTCCGATGGGGCCAGGGCAATCGGAGCCGTCAATACTATTGTCCCGGTGAGATCTGGTGGAGAGGAGAAAGTACGTCTGCTTGGCGATAACACTGACTGGATGGGCATGGTCCATTCCCTGCGCATGGCCGGGCTCACACTACCGTCTAGTGTAGCAAACGACACCAACAGTGGCATGGTAGTAGGGTCAGGCGGCACTACGAGGGCAGCCATCTACGCCCTACACTCTCTGGGTTTCAGCCCCATCTATCTCGTGGCGCGGAACAAGGCAGCGGTAGGGGATATCATACCCTCATTTCCGCAAGACTACGGCCTTGTGCACGTGCAAGATGCCAGCCACGTCCGCCACCTACCGAGCGTCATCATCAGCACGGTACCTGCCGACCGGCCCGTGGACCCATCCATGCGAGAATTGCTAGTGTCGGTGTTGAGGCAACCGCGGCAAATTGGGCGGAACCGGATATTCCTCGAGATGGCGTACAAGCCGCGCCACACTCCCCTTATGGGACTCGCCGAGGACTCGGGTTGGACCACAATTCCCGGCCTCGAAGTGCTCACGTCCCAAGGGTATTACCAGGTAAGCGTCAAGCAGATGTCGTTCTATCAATCTCATTGTCTATTTGCTAACGCACTGATTTGCAATAGTTTCAACTTTGGACGGGTATCATACCGCTATTCTCAGATGCGCGAGCAGCCGTGTTGGGCGAGTGAGGGAAGCCAACACCGTGTAGATCGGGGTATGTAACATGGGCGGTCAGGGGATTACGCCCAATTGCCATGCCACTCATCTATTGCAGCGCGTTAGGTCACCCAAGACTATCGCCAAGCGTCATTTTTGGTTTAAAATGGGCTGCGGGCGCGAAAAAGGGGGGCCGAGGGACTTACAATATAGGAACAAAATATAGAATGATTCTACTGGAAGTGCTGTGCCTATCTAGCGCCGCCCTCGTGCAACATGTATGAACTAGGCACTCGGGTCCTCAAACAACCCCGCGTAACGTATGGTGAGGGACATCTACCCAATGACCAATCTACGTCGGCAAGTATCTTTGACGCTGGACCTTGGCGAGATTTGGGAATATTCTTCGAGGTCGCGAGTCTCTCTCGTCGCTTGGGACGCCCGGGGTCATCTATCTAGACATCGAACGCCCCTACATCTCTATCTCGTATGAATTAGCATACCAATGCAAAAGGTAATATCGGATAGGTTTAGTCTACGTATCTATAATATCCACCAACGTGGCACATTAAGGCGTGACATGAGTATCTAAATTAACTAGATTTAAATACATGTATTAATATTTTCATAATATATAAGGCGTGACATGAGTATCTACAGATCCTACCGCACCTACAACCTTCATCAATCAATTACATCTTCCGTCCTCTAGTACCAGAACATAAATTTAACGGTGAACACAGTCACTAACAATATAAGTACCTACCTCCCTGTAAGCCGCTAGACATAACCCATCAATTCTACGTTGGTGGGTACCTGCATATGGACAGCACTCCCATCCGAAGCAGAATCCGAACCCTGCCCAAACCTACGAAGTGGGTAGGTACTTGTACAGCATACAGTGCAAGTACCCAAGGTCTTTGATAGCGGGCCTGAGCACAGACGAGTGCTCGCGCTCGGTAAGGACGCCCCACTCCACGTCAGCCCAGACAGTACTTAGATACCCAGAGAATAGATACCCAGAGAATAGATACCTGGTCTTCTTGCTCTCCGCATAGGTAGGGCTACTAGAGGGTGGAACCCTTCGTACACCCCTTCGCTTCGCTCAGAGGGGGACAAAACTATGATACAGGACAAAACCATGATACAGATACCCACACCAAAATTTAGGTGCAAACGTTAACTCCGATCTTTTCTAAATTAGCGCCGAAACAAAAAACTACACCAAAAATACAACTATACAAAAGTTTTTTAAACTTGCCTTTTTTAATATAATATATATATTGCTAAATAGCACGTAATATTTTAATTAAATATTGAGTTTTAGGTCTACATGCAGCCGTACCGTTGGTACGTTATTCCGCTTTAAAGTTGACGTTTTTACGCTTGTTTTGGTAGCCAAGACCTGTATCATAGTTTTGTCCCCCTCTGAGCGAAGCGAAGGGGTGTACGAAGGGTTCCACCCTCTAGTAATTGATTCATTAATAACTACTACACTATCTATCCGTCATGTTATATTACGTATACCTACTGCCGATGGCCTTTCTTATAGTAGGGCGATCATGCACATCGAGTCAAAGTCGAGCCTAGTCAAGTTCAACACATCCGCCCGTCACCACATCGACCGATAGAGTACTCAGGTAGCGTAGAATAAACACTGTGGTTTTCGTTGAATTCTGAATAGATATGTCATGGCACATCCATAGCTCCAAGTGCGTCCAAGACGAATTAATAGATACATACATGGAAACCATTCAGAAACCCCAAGTTGCCTGATCAAAATTACAGTTTCATCCAATGCGATGACGGTAACCATAATCCGTGGCCCCCCGTACATACCGAGGCCCTTCTTTTATCAGTGCGAGAGCCCCTTGCCCGTCTATAGTTGAGGTAATCATACATGAAGCTTTTCGTCTCATAAAAATGTCAAGTCGTCCCATCGTCTAAGAATTTTATGGTGAGCCATCAATGGGCTTTATGCCCCTGGTAAAGGAAATATCAAATAACTCTACCCAATGACGGGCATCAAGGCCAAATACAACCCAGTAAGATAGATTAGTAAAATAAAATCGGGGGAAAGAGCCAAAGGAGAAAAAGAAGAGAAAATATCAACAATGCCATCATCATCAGAGAGGCGGGCGTCTATTCACAACCGACGCCTCGGACACCATTACACCCAGGCCATGACGTAGAAACAAAATAGACGAGAAGGGTATATGCAGAGAATCCTGATTCGCGCATAACAGCGAGTATAGTATTCTAATGGCACCCCCATGCTGCTCCCCGTGCAATGCGCAAAGATACGACGAGGAAATGTAGTAAGATGGGGTCAATCCGGTCGGTAGATGGCCGGCGTCCTCAGGCGAGACAAGACCAAGACCAGGCCGGTCTCAAGTTGGTGCATTCGCTTGTCGCCCAAGCGCAGAAAGAGGGGAGCGATGTGACGAGATGGTCGGATATATCGACAGTGACATGTCGTCAAGCTGGTCTAGAGAGGAAGGGAATGAAGCGCAGTATGACGTAGGTGGTGACTCGGGATGATGCAGTGAGGGAGCGTGGACGTCATAAGCATGGAATGGCTGGCCAATGAAATTCATGAAAAGAACGGGGCGACCGGGGTGCTGGAGGGGAGCGCAGCGTCGGCATAAGTGCCCGAGTGTTTTGGGGAGTCCTAGGGAACCACGTCCAACCACTGAACGGCCCTCTAACCCAACCCAACCCCAAAATAGGGAACGCCCCCACTGGACCCTGCATGAGCTATCGATGTTGGACCCTGATTTTCAGAAAGAGAAAAGTTGGCTTAGATCATGTGGTCCCTCAATTCGCCCGTGGTCCGAGCGTCGTCGCATCGTGTTGGCGCCCTCGAATCTTCTACCATCATCGACGCACGACTCGATAGCACGACGTGGCGCAACGTAACGTGACCGCCGTGATATGGCAACGCCGGCACCGCAGTACGGCAAGGCGAGAAATGACGCCCGCCCGACACTCGGATTCCTTGCTGCCGATGCGAGTCGTGGAGTTGACACGTGGTACGAGCTATTTACTCACTTTACACCCCCATGGCACCTCCTCGTCTGCGGTGCTTGCCAGGGAGTTCGGCGTCGGGGTGGCATACGCGGTAGTGCCTTGTCAGTGCATCCGCCCGGCTGAATGTCTTCTCTTCCGTGCAAAGACCGCATCGTACCTTTTGCTTGCGCGCGTTATGTATCGTATCCTCGTGTCTGGTAAGATCATAAGGCCTAGAAAACACCGTGTTGCACGGCTTCCCTGTACTTGGATTGATTCTGTCACATTTGTGTGGCCCCGCCTGGCTGTTGGCAATGGCACCTTCTGGCAATCCAATGCCAGGTGTGCTCGTCACACCAGTAGAACCTCGAACGTGATTGAATGCGCCGGCTTGTCGGTGCCCCTCTCGCTTGTGTTTCTGAAGCAGTGCCGGCGTCTCGAACCGCAGCGTACAACCATGGTATGTACATGTGTACGTACCGCCGTCCGCGGCTGTCCTATCAGGCCTCTGGGCACGCCCGTCGTTGCTGCTGCCTCCATCCGTGTTACTTGCCTCGGCCGAACTCATGCGCGAAAACGTTGATACTGATGGTGTCAACTGCGCTGCACGCGGTTGTTGCTGGGATTGTTGTCGAGATACGAAGGGATACTGCTGCGGAATCTGAATGTTAGGCGGCATCGAAAAACTAAAATCGCTCCGCATCGGTGTCGTGGGCATGGAAGGAAACGGTGATGGCGATTGCTGTGGTGCCACCCTATTCATGCTCCCGGCCCCGTTACTTTGCGCCAGTCCGTACGTGTTCGTCTCCTGCGACGGGAACAACGGGAAATTAGAATCCATGTCGGCCTCGCTAAATTCCAATACGGCATCCTTCGGGGAAATCGTAGTCGGTGTGCTCTGCTGTTGCTGTCCTTGCTGCGAGTTCCGTGCCATTTGCTGCTGGAGCTGCTTCGCGTCCTCCTCGGCTTTTCTCCTCTCCCGTATTTGTTGGGCCGACTCCAAACGTGCTTGGTTCGTACCCACTTTAGGGAACTCATTCACCGCCGAAGCATACGGCGAGCCCTGGCGAAATGGAGACTGGCCTCTTGAGTCGATCGATACAGGAGACTGAACGGCAAATAAATGCCTGTTGTTGGCTGTCTGCAATCTCTGGGTGAATAGGTCGTTGCCTGGCGACAGAGCTAGGTGTGTTTGCGGAGACGGGGATGCGGAAGTTATCGCAAAGGTCGGGCTGTAGAGCTCATCACTATATACATCCGTCATGGTACGATCGAGTTTAGGCATATCGGTACTGGCAGCAGAGGCTATATCGTCGAAAGGAAAAGGTAAGTAATCATCAATCAGCTCTGGACTTGAATCCAGAGGGAATAGAACGGGAGAATCGGGTCCCTCACCATTCTTCACTCTCCTATGATCGTCCTCGTGCTCGTGAAATGACGGTGTAGCGGGTGAGTCGCCTCCTATCGAGCTCGCCACCGAAACGGGACGGGATCTTGTAGACATACCAGGTGCTGACATGTCTGAGGTGGGTGCTAATCTCCCTTGCCGCTGCTGCTGCGACCCTGTCAGAGCGGGCAGTCCGTCGGTTGTGCCCAACTCTCCCATGATATCATGGCCACTCATCCCGCCGCCACCGTGGCCATGTAAGGATCCCAGTGCACTAGCGTAAAAGGTCTCGGGTATGGCCATGGTTTTCCCCAAAGCAAAGGTATAGTTGTTGTCACTAGCACCCGTCATATCGTGTAGACTATCTCCAACGGCGTCCGTAACGGCAATCTGGGGGTTCGTCGTGTTGGCATTATATGGCGATGCCGGTGTGTTAGAGCCTACCGACGACAAGGATGAGTCTCGCTGGTGGCCAAATCTCTGGGTTTGTCTCGGCGTGTGTTGACTGTGCAACATCCACGAGTCCGAGGACATCGGGTTTAAGCCCTGGCTATTCGAGGTGGCGGACCTTGTGTGATGGTAGCGCTGTGTGGCGGCTAGGGCGGCGGCTGCAGTTGGTATATTATCTAGTGTCGCGGAGAAAGCAGCTGAATCTGACGCAGCGAAGTTGCCCGGCTGAAACTGTTGCGAGAGCTGTTGCTGCTGATTATGTTGTATCTGAGATTGTTGGTGGTACAGTTGTTGTTGCGGTTGTTGATGATGCTGTCCGTGGTAGTAAGGAAAAGAATGATGCTGTTGTTGTTGGGTTCTCGAAGGATAAGTATTATGCGCAAGCATCATAACTCGTGACTAGATGATTACGAAACTCTCAAAGAGAATATACTAGTAGCGGTAGTAGTGAATACAAATGTTGTCGATGACAGGATTTGTCAAGGTTGTGTGGGGTGGGAGGAAGAATGATGATGAGGACGGGGAGTGGCGAACGAGTCTAGATATAGTCTAAATGGACAAGGCAAGGTACTATGTAGACAGGCAGGGACTGGCTCGGTACTTTAGATAGTTGTTTGTTCTGAGGATGGGAAGAAGTACCTGACGTAGGAGGACGGCCGGTGTATATAAGTCCCAGGTTGGCAGAATGCTGTGATACATATAGCGTGCCTGTATAAGTAGATGCGGTGGTGTACCCACTTGGGTAAGTACCTCGGATGGGGAGTGGTGTGTATGTAGAAAAAAAAGTGGCAGGTCGACTTCCAACTCCCATCCTCGGCACCTCCCTCACTTTTTATCATAGCTGCAGCAGTTGGTAATCAACGGCCAGTGACGGGACCGAGTAAACGTTATTTGTCTAGCTGAAAGGAAAGAAGGAGAAACCCAGAGACAATGAAAAAAAGCTATTGGTCAGGTGAGGGTCGGATAGGCTGTCCTCTCTGTCTCCCTCCCCCTCAGGTGCCTTTGATCTCCGTAGTGGCCAGCAGCTGTCGCTTGAGCAGTTGTGCTTTCTTTCATAACTACGCGATTTGTGTACATGACGGCAGCTATAATTCGTGGGGTACGGGATCGTATAAGTTTTCGCATAAGCAACTTGGCTCCCATAAAATGAGGTATAGACGTATGTAGGTAGGTTTGGGGGGTGTGAAAAGAAATGGATGCAACTACAGCTGCACTGTAAGGAATACCCAGGTACTTTTTCCAAGCTGGGGTAGCAATAACCTGCGGTAAAATGACGTAGCTGCGCTTCCCCTTTTGGATAAGTGCCTCGAGCACGGAAAGATTTTCGGATACATAGGCACATCCCTGGCGGCCTGCAGCGACGCAGAATACCTAAGGTATTATCGATGCCAAGGCTAGCTAGACTCGCTTTTCCACGGAGCTCTCTCAGCCATGAGGGATTCACATTCACTGTACATATGTACAACGGACACAAGTCTAGACAGGGCGAGACCTTTCCCGGTGAGTCAATCGATACCTAATCTACAATTAATGAGATGGTTTCTAGAGACCTAACTCTGCCCAAGGTTTTGTTAGGCATCATATAATGAGTACTAAATATACATAAAGCATTTCTTGCCCTAACTTCTGTTCCTGACCTTCGCGAAACTTTTGAAAGGACGGATGGCCTGATCATGAGCCATAACTCTCCAGACGTACGGTAATGGGTTGGATGAGTGATCACCGAAGTAGGTCGATATAGGCTACATGTACCTAATGCACAGTGCACACCACCTACCTAGGTATTCATACGGTAAATGTTGGCGGCTACCCATCTTACCTAATGCGTGGTTGTTTTTAGAAGCTACCAGGCAACGCTAGTTAAATCTCTTTGGCATATTTAAGTAACGGCGCCAAAAACCATACCTATAACTTTGAAAGAAAAGACTGCGTTCAGCAGGACACATTATGTACCGTGCGGACTGTCCTAAACTACAAGCTAATGTAGACCCCAAAATATATAGCTGAAATACTGGTCGCAACGGGCCACAACCAAAGCGCCGGTCTCCGACATGGCCTCGGGTCCATCCACTATCTAGCGCTTGTGCGTAAACGGAAATATCGCATTGAAACGAACTTCCTTACTCCGACCATATTGACCAGACTACCTAATCATTATTACTCAACTCCTACATTAGACAGAGATGATTGTAAATGATTTCGGCATTTCCCTGCGGGCTGATTTTGTTCCGGCTATGCGGCGTATACATACATTATAGACATTCACCGTCGCATGTTAGTAGCAAAAAAGGTACTACCTAGGTACTTACTATACATCCCGGAGAGGACGGAGTTATGATAGCTTGAGTGTTCGGCGTTAAAAAATGGTAGATGTCAGCGCCTTGGCCATTTTCCACATCAAGAAAGTCCTGCCTAGTTACACTGCTAGTCCTCAAAGCTTCCCTGAGAGAGAGAGAGAGAGAGAGGTTGTCCGCCTGTAACCAATCGAAATTCTTCGGCCTGTGCATAGTTATCTACAACATAACGTAAGTTATTAGGTAGGTAACACTAGCTGTGAAATATTGCATGAATTAAATTTTTGTCGAGTCTTTTACATCAGACAAGTCAAGTGGTAGTTAAGTCATACTCTTCTGTGGGGCCGCGGCGAGGTACCTACTTAGACAGATCCAGACAGAGAGGCCTACCTATCGTTGTCGCATGTGTATCGGCTCACCCACTAAGTCAATCACCATACAACACGCCACTAGGATGCAAGCCGAAGGTCTGTCGATGCGAACCCCGAACTACCCTCCCCACCTACTTACTCACTCCGTCGGCTTATAGTTTAACCCGGAGGAGTGCTCATATTCAAGCTGAAGAAATAGAAGGAGGGGGGGAACACCTTGACGGAGGAAAGGGAAGAAGGGGAAAAAAAAAAAAAAAAAAAAAAAAAAAAAAAAAAACCCACTCGCAAAGCAATGTTGCGTTGGGAAACGAGGTTTGCGGGCCCTTGCGGCACCAAAAAAGGTGTAGGTATGTAGTGCTTGCCTGCAAGCAGGCAGCATCTTGCAGCGGGTACTCCGATCGTTTTTATCGAGATGCTCCTCCACCTGGACAGTCTAGCCGAGCTCGCAACCAAACCTCCCACCAAGCCCGGCGCATTCGATATTATTAGCGCCCAGAGTCTCGGGACGCCGAAATTTTCCTTCGTATCTGTCTCTTCCTTCTTCTCACTTCCTTCACCGTGACTCTCCGTGACTCTCCGTCTTGGTAGTACCCTCTCTGCCCGCCCGCCATTTGCCGGCGACACCGGAGTTTCAACTACTATTATATGCTACATGATGCAAACCGCTTATTCAATCCCTTCTTGGCCCTACATAGCCATTAGCATGGTACCCCGTGGCCACGGCGCATGACCATGATCCCTAGGAGGCTCTCGTGAGATATACGACAACGCGAGCGCTTCGGTGACAATAGGTACTATGGTTAGCAACAATGCCTGTGCGTAGCGATCAGTTGGTGACACGAGGCGGCAGGGGATCAGCTCTGGACTAGCCTACTGGCACGCACAGCATCTAGTAATTCAACCGATAAAGATCGATTGGACATTCTGTATGCGCATTCTATACGACTAGTCTGATCACTCGGACGGGATCAGGGCGGATATCTCGTAATACTCCGCAGATGCACAACATCGCAATCTAATCTTCCTACCTACAGTAGTCTAGTGTAGGTACCATGCTATGTAGGTGCCTAGTACATAATAGACAGATTATTATTAGATTCAAGAGCCGGGAAGGGGTGGAAGGGAGGGGGCCAAAACCCGAGGGGGGTGAATCCGGCCTTAACTCCAGCCCGGGATCTGGCCGAGGAGGGCAGTCTCGCCCCTACCTAACAGCGCTGTAGTTACAAGTAGGTATGTGTAAGCAGGACAGGGCTCTCAGCTCTATGCCCCTAGGCACCACAGTCCGCCACCCTATTTCCAAAGCAAATACCGAAAAGCACCCGAATCCATCGTGAAGCAGACTTGGGTCGAGCATTCCATTACTGAGCATTACTCACACCGCGGAAGGGCGCGCATACAATCAACCATAAATGTTAACGTAATCACTATGACGATACACTACCTGCTATGTAGGCATTTGAAGTATTTCTCAGTGTAGCCGGTGCAACTAGTTTTCTTTTCCCGTGTCGTAGTCAAGTAAGTGGTACGCGTCCGTATCTAACTATGCGTAGTGTCTACATACAATAGCCTAGTCCAAGTCGAATCGCGGGCCAGACCGCAGATTGCGGCCCTCAAGTAAACACTCACGGGACCTCTGTATCAGGTGGCTGCTGGCTGTCGTACGCATACAGAAATTGCACAGGCCAGACCAACGATTGCCAGTGCCTGCATGAATGTTATCGAGCCTAGACAACCTTGGACACTGAGGACAACTTAGCGCCCTTCGCTATACGACTTGCCGCCCTCCGCTCTCCCGCGAGTGACCCGAGGATCTGGATCCGCCATCGAAAAAATTTTAAGACCTGTTGTGGAACCCTGTCGCTCTGCCGCTCAGTGCCGCATTACGCCACTAGATACAGTGTCGTACAGTGTTCATTACACCCACTAACTCGAGCTCAAAGCCCCCCACGGATTCCGCTAGAGTACCTATCTAGATCACCTACTTAGCTGCGTACATGTTTAGATGTGGCTTGGTTATAGCAGTGCAATGCCTGCACCTCACACAAGTGGCAGGTTACCATCAATCACCACTCAGAGTTTGTGGCAGTCTCGAATTCTCCTCATTCCCTTTTATCGGCCAGCCCGGTCCGTCGCTAGCACACGTTGAATTCCCATATGGTTGAGTAACTTTAGCATCCCCAAGCGACCGTGACAGATTCGTCGAGATGATTTACCTACAACGATACCCGCACGCTAGGTGTTCAGGTACCTAGTTACAGCACCGTAGGTAGTAGCCTTTGGCTGGAATGTTGGCGCGGCCGAGGTACGTAATGATAGGTGTTGACTGAGGCCGCCCAAGACAAGATGATGACTCAACACCGCAAAGTCATGGCAAGTCAACACAAGGCCTCGTGACCCATACCGCAACTCCCTCTCTCGCTCTCGTGAATAGATGCGGCATCGATTAAGCTTAATGGTGCCTGTCAGGTGACGAAAGTCGAGGAGGTGCCTACTACTGTACACTGAACTATGTATGTACAATGCTCGATTTTACAGTGTTGCTGTGCATAAGCTCGACACCCATGCAGGTTCCCGGAGATTCACGACCCCTGTCATCTTGAGGTACCAACACAGACTCCCCGCTCTCGCTTGGTACGCAGCAAGGAGCAAGGGAACAATGTCGAAAAAGGCGATTTGCCCTGATGGAAAAAGGCAGAATCCCATGGTAGCAACTAGCCAATTGAGCCGGTGCGCATGTTACATCGCACAGCCACAATTCAATGTTCAGGTGGCATCGCAACAGTGCCACGAAGCGTTGGAACGACTCAGCACCCGGTACCCACTTGCTGGGTTCTGTGCTGGGCGGCACTCACTACCACGTGGAATAATAGTGATGTCCAGAGCCTCTGGGAACCCAAAGAAAGAAAGAGAAAAAAAAAAAGGATTACCTGTCATCCGGTTGGCTACAGTTGGTCACCGGAGTCAACGTGGGATCAGATCCACAGGGCCAACAGCGGGCCGTCCTTCCAAAAGACCCACCCTCCTGAGGAGTACTATGTACATAGTAGGTATCCCCCAAGCAAGTGTGGCGCTCGGGAGGCGCCGCAACAACAACGTACGTATTACAAGTAATAGGTATTAGGTATCTAGATTCGGTAGGCATCTATCTAATACCTCGTACGCATAGCCGGCGTCTAAGTATGCGTATGTATCTTCTCCAAGCCGAGCCGAGCCGCAACGCGCGCCACACACACATATCCATATCACCCACCACCTCCCGATAGTCCCATCCACCAAGTATGAACATCTAGCCTACGCATACATAGATGCAGCACCTATCAAGAGCTAGGCCGACACTACATGTGAATCGTTGTGACATCGCGGCTCAAACCCTATCGCGGAAAAGACCCACGCTTCTCGCATATACCTATCTTCTTGGTTTGGTGTCTCCCTATGTACGGCACTAGATTTTGCGATGCTGAACCTGGTGGCCAAAGGCCCTCTTGACACCGCCATCTTACAGCGCAGCTCTACAAGGATCATAATGCCAGGCGCCCAAGACACTACGCATGGTCCGGCACCGTAGGCTAATAGTGCGGTTTATACCTCGAAGTCAAGATGCAGAGCTCTAACTCAGAAGGCTCTAGTGGGAAAAGGATAGCAAGTGGCCTTCCAGCCTTATGCGGGCAGCCCGACATCGAACCCTCTCTCATACCCGAGCCTATCTAGACTGCGATCCGCCAAAACGCCGTTTCATTCGTCCAGGCCCTGGCTGGGCTATCCGGGATGGGGGCAAGGGATAAGCTGTCAAACTTTTGGCCAGTCGCCATTGGACAGGAGAGTGAGGCCCGCTGATTCGCGGATTTCGGGATTCTGTGTGGAAATATCACACCAGTAGCCATCGTGCGGGCGTGAGGCCGAAGGCCACCATGGTAGGCCGATGTGACTCTGATTTTCCGCCTCATTTTGACCGCACCCTGGTTTACTGGTTCAACATTAGGTGCCCGTGCATACTATCTGTGCCAGGCACGTGGGGAAGTACTACAAACATATACAGGGTCTCTAATTATGATAGAATATGAGTTGAGCGATGCTGAGATATGCAAGAGTCCGCATTAATTCTTACATTCCCTACAACAAGCATATCTTATCGTAAGAGGTAGAGTTGAGGGCTTATTGGAAGACTATACGTTAGCCTGGTTACTACATATCCGATCGTAGGAAAGTGGGATCATTTTGTGGGTGCAGACGCATCATAGTGGTTTAATAGTATTTGTGATTAGTACGACTCTAAAAATACACCGGATGTCTAGGCAGGGGTATCTGCTTCTGCCCCCATACCTCTCTAGGTCCTAGATACACAGAGTTGTATAAGCCTTGCTGTGTGCGACCAAATTCAAGCAGTGTTCTGGATCAACCCCGACACGTCTCTTATTCCTCTGATGCCGGTATACAAACTTACGCATAAAATTGAAGCCTAATAAGCCTTTGATACTCTCATAGCCTAAGATCCATCTAGGTACCTTCAAGTGCGCATTGCATCGCCGTCAGACGGCAATATTGGCAAGGCCTAGCAACGCAGGATCTGCGGGAATGTTTTGTTCATTCTTTCTCGTTAGCACTGCCTTCGTTCGAGAACGCAACAACCAGGAGGACTATCACAGGGTATATAGACAAAGAAGGCAGTTCCTGCATATAGTCAGGTGGCACCCAGGGTGATAGCTTAGAAGGCCTTCGCGCAACAGCAATGGACATCACCTACCCCCAGCCTACGGCTCCCGACAGCCTTCATCCCAAAACCACATCCGGCATATCTATAGCTAGTTCGGCTACTAGGAGACGCAGCTCATTCCAAGTCGTGCATGGGTACTCTAATACCGTAGCTCCACGAAACCCCCAGCCCATTGACACGAGCTAGAGTCTCAGTCTCTGTCATTTTTCCTGATTATACTAAGCAGTGCTCCGGAGCGCCGCCTTGGACAGCGCAAACGCCCGGAATTAGATTCAGTCGTAAGGGTAGATAGCGTATGATATACATCCAAACGTTAGGCGTTGGGCACCTTCTATTCGCTTATCTGCTCGAGCACTGCCGTGACTATGGTCTGTGAACTACCCACGGCGGCACATCCAATTCGAGAGCGTTTGTGTCCACTATATCCTACGAGTGTACGGTGTGTTTCACATAATTGTGTGCCCAGTTCCACAAGTTCACTGCCATGGGGAAATTAAGCCGCCCTCTGGCGTATTACACACTATCAGATGCACACCATCCCGCTTTGCAACGGCTACCTGTAGGACGCCGTCGTACCTGGTCTGTCAGCAGCTCGCTGTACAGTATATCATTACCACAGGCTATATGGAAATACCACTTACTGTTGTATTACTACCCCGCTGCTGATATGGAACTCGTCAGATCTATATGGTAATATTGTGGTCTCGAAAATAGTATTTTATACTTTAACATCAGCCACGGCTAACCAGGCAAAGGTATATGAGAATTCCGTAAATTGACACTCCGCCAGAGAATCCACGAGGAAGTAACAATGTCTAGTTGATTTGGTCACATGTAAATGTAAATCCGTTGGTGTAATAGGGAGCAACGTAATTTCGTGCGGCTAACCCGCATATCGACATCGCGGATATCCCGACAGAGGCAACAGATGGAAGGATATGTCACGACTTGGAACTGCACACCAAACTGTAACACCACAAAAGGTAGAACGTTGTCAAGTCGAGCACTTGACTGTTTACAGTTAGCTAAACGTGTACTGGACCTGTGACATGATATAAGGGACATATCAGCCGATGATGGCATTGGGATTCACGTTAATATAAATTGCAGCGTATCTGATTATAATTAGTGAGCACTTACTGGGCGCTGCCTATTATGAGACGCATTCATGATTATCTAGAATTTCAACATAACTATTACTCCCAACACAACCCCCCACAGTCCAACGCAAACCGAAAAACTACACCTAGCATATCATGCTAGGTTCACATACTAATTATATGCACATTAAACCTAATGCATGTAAGAGATGCCTTGCAACATTGCTTCACCAGCGGTGGCGGCGGCGGCAGAACCTACCCTGTAATTAGATGACCCACATCCCACATCCCACATCCCCGAGCTGCTACTCGTATGTAAGTTACCCAATGCGTTGGTGATGATTTGATATACCTCGGGTTACAAATTACGACATGTGCCTCTGTAATCATCAATAATTTCACGCTAGATAAGATACGTTATGGAATCCGGTTAGGGAAACGTATTGAGGTTTAGATGACACATGGTAGGCACACCATCCGCACAATCATTGTCATCCTGCCTGCCGCACTGAAGACGAAAGTCTGAGTCACCCTGGCCATGAGATCGGTATGAGCTATATTACTGTATTAAAATAAACGAGAACCCGGTAGTCCTAAGAACCATGTTCCGTTATAGGGATCGTCTGTGGTAGATTATGTGATTACTATGGAACATAGTGGCACACATCTGATGAGGGTGAACATTGTTTCGAATAGGATGCCAAGATATGCGCCACGTGACTTGGAGACGTGTAAATACGAAACATGAGCACCCACCCCGCCATATGCATACGCGGCCACGACTATAGGAGCTAAGAAAACACGACGCGCCAACTACAAAACCAGTCACGACTTGCAGCATTTGAAGATGACAGACATTGTTCACTAACGTCCCTTGACGGATGGATCGATTATCCCCAAACGAACCCTATAGACCTCCTTAACCCTTATGGTACATTGAACACCCCGAAAAAGCAAGAACCCATTCCCATGATCGTCATGACCAGAACCCACCAGGCGACGCATGCTCAAGTGTGGCGACTGTATGTATAGTGTGCGCGTGTGCAAGAAATGACATTTCGTAACAGACATGAACTCCCTGTGCCCCCAAGAAAACAACCCAGAGACGCTTTAACCACCGAAACCGTAGAGGGTACGACCCTGTCGCTTCAGGGCATAGACGACGTCGAGTGATGTGACGGTCTTGCGCTTGGCGTGTTCGGTGTAGGTGACGGCGTCGCGGATGACACCCTCGAGGAAGGACTTGAGAACACCACGGGTCTCTTCGTAGATCACTGAAAGAACTGTTAGATATGATGCCAACGCAGAAGACGTATGGACGAGCACGGGAGGGCAACATACTGGCTGAAATACGCTTGACACCACCACGACGAGCGAGACGTCGGATAGCGGGCTTTGTGATACCCTGAATGTTGTCACGGAGAATCTTGCGATGACGCTTGGCACCACCCTTTCCAAGACCCTTGCCACCTTTGCCGCCTGTGTGTGAAGACACGTTAGTAATCTGACGATAGATGACGCGACGCAAGGCTGATGCTGGGAAGCTCTAGCATGCTAGTGGTTGATGCAACTACTTACGTCCAGTCATATTGATTGAGGTTTAAAGTAATGTGTAAAAGTGGGATTGATTGCACGGGGGCGATGGTGACCGATGTGGAGGATGAGAATAGATGGGTGATGTACTGGTGGATGGAAGTGGTATCTGGAAAGTTGGATAGAACGTGGGGAACAAGAGCGGCTGTTAAATAGGAAGGGAGCGGAGTGGGCGGCCGAAATCAGATCAGCCCGGAGAACCGCTCCAACTCAAGGGTGTCACACGCGAGAACGCGGGCGTGGACGCGCGAGCTTGTTACTGTGGGTCGTTCCATGCGTGCCTGGCTGGTAAGGCTTGAGGGGCTGGAATCAGAACGGCAATCAGCGTAATACAAGTACTTATTGGCCCAGATCGCAGGGTGGAGTGGTCTATCTGAGCAGCTAGCCAATCAAAAATTGTGTCTTCCGGTTGGCGTTATATGTAATACCGGTTTGGGTAAAGAAATGTCCTGTGCGCACTAGGTGCAGCATGCAAAATCCACCTGCAGCGCAAAACTAGGGGGCTCGATTAGCTATGCCCTTTTGGGACGAGCTGATTCTGGATGCTCTTCTGATCAGCCAATCATCAATTTGCATACTTCAATTTCCGACCTAAATGGGTGACAGAGCAATTGGTACATTGTAAGGTTAGTTGGCCTATTGTTCTACATACTACCCGAATTCAATAGGCGAAACTTGGCAATTCTGTTTTAGATGGAATAATAATAATGACGACACGGACCTATGTATACCTACTAGTGTGGTCAACATGGGTCTATCTACCTCGATTGCGTTGATATCCGATTCGGCTGATGAGATTGGAAGCGTGTATTATATTGTACTACACTACAATGTACATATCTCTACGGTCAATGTGAGCCAAAACTGGTGCATGATTAGGCATACGGCCTGCTTTTTCTAGGAGAAGCATTGTCGATCTAGTACCCTATGTGTTTACTCTATTTCCACCTAGGTAGATAGAGCTAGTTAGTGCGCCCTCGATTTGCTCTACAGTATTATCACCAATGCTGGGGCTATTTAACGTCCGCGTAGAGGTAGCACCACACCTGTGGGTTCCTCATCTGTGTAAGACTGTGTAGAAGGAAGTCATCATTACATGGGCTAGGATTAATTAATCCTATTTGACGCCTCAAAAATGGCATGCAACTAAAAGCTAGTAGACAAAGTGATATAGGCTGATGGTCTTTAGATACACGGAATGTCTAGGTTAGAGATTTGAGTCTACTGCGTAGAAGGCTACTGCTGTAGTTTTCCCTTGCTGCATGTGACTCTTGATCATTCGGTTCGTGCGTCCGGGTTTGGACTAGCCCCATATTGCCATTCCTCTCGTCGATTCAACCAGTGCGGCGGCCAATCAAAAATTAGCTACGCTTTTTTAGGTCAAGAAATGCCACCTAAAATCAAAGCACTCCAACACAGGAAACCGCACCCCTGTCTCCCCCCGAAAAAATCTAACACAACTCGCAACTGCCTAGCCCACTAGCCAGCCACCCCGTTGATCCAAAACACCTACCTAGGTATCTACCTGCTACCCAGGTACGTACCTACTTCCCTGGTCGCCTTAGTAAGATCAGAGTGCACAACAAGCCTAGCCAACGCCCACTAACACTACCTACCTAACTAACCTAGTGGCCCTGCACCTATTGTCCACGACCCATTATTGCCGCTGTCTCTCTCTGCCGCGCAACACAATCAGCCAGGCTTTAATCGGTTGGCGCCCTCTTACTTATTTAAACCTGTTCCCCCACCCCTCACCATCTCTTCCACTTACCACTTTCATCTCCATCCACACTCATCCATTCACACCCACACAATCCACCACCCAACAGCAACAACAGCCATCAATCATCACATAATCCATCACATTTACATCTCCATCTTCATCAGTCGCAATGGCTCGCACCAAGCAGACCGCCCGTAAGTCCACTGGTGGCAAGGCTCCCCGTAAGCAGCTCGCCTCCAAGGCCGCTCGCAAGTCGGCGCCCTCCACCGGAGGTGTCAAGAAGCCTCACCGCTACAAGCCCGGTACCGTCGCTCTCCGTGAGATTCGTCGTTACCAGAAGTCGACTGAGCTCCTCATTCGCAAGCTTCCTTTTCAGCGTCTGGTAAGTCTTTTAATCATGTGTATATCCTGGCCGCATGTTCACTTTTAGCACTTTCGTTGCCTTGTTGTCGCGTCATAACCATGCACACTTTTGCTGCTTCAGACGTTGGACAACGCGACGCGTACCATTTCCACACATTCACTCATCCTACCGACACATACTAACATGGCATGAACAGGTCCGTGAGATTGCCCAAGACTTCAAGTCCGATCTCCGCTTCCAGTCTTCTGCCATCGGCGCTCTCCAGGAGTCTGTCGAGTCCTACCTCGTCTCCCTCTTCGAGGACACCAACCTCTGCGCCATCCACGCCAAGCGTGTTACCATCCAGTCGGTCAGTATACCTTCATGCTTGCACATGCCGACGCCGATACAGATACACTAACAGCCTCTACAGAAGGACATCCAACTCGCCCGCCGTCTCCGTGGTGAGCGCAACTAGAAGGAGAGCCCTTGATGCTCTTGTCCTTCATGTACCTTGATGGACAGTGGGGCGTAGCATGATACCTTTTTTGATGATTCTTCTGGGATGGTATGACGACTTCGGTTTTTACAGGGAACGGGTAATCGTGGCGTTAGAGTTTGCATTGCTTTAAAGGCATGGGTTGTACATCAGTGACAGACAGTAGCCCATAGGGCACTGGTATACTGAACACATGAATCTGAACATGAACAAACACTGCTGTTCTCACTATCGCGTACGCTGTGACTATCCAATATTGACCTGTGCATGCTATTAAAGCGTATTCCAACGCAAGCGCCTAAGCAGGCCGACAGGTATAGATAGTGCTACACGACGTATGTTTCTATAAATGCCCGCAGCTGCTTTGCGCTGTTGTGATAGGATAGTACTTCCAAAGTGCTAGCAAGTGGATTCGTTGCTTTTCATTGTATGGCGTGTTAATCAGCCGGGCTGTGGATGGATTATATATGATCAAGTGACTCTGTGGTCTTGCTTTGGCACAAGAAATGCATGGTACTAGATAGACATCCGACGACCACTCTCTTGGATGCATCTTCGGCAAAACCACCGTACGCATATAGATATATGTGTATATGTATGGTGTGTCAGTCACACACCCAACAATCAATCGATCAATTAAATCCATCAGAGCACCGACTTCCACCCTCCCGTGTTACCGGGCTTCGGTAGGCCGAGGAACCGCGCGACATGGCCGAAGTGATCGATGCCCCAGAACCCCTCCGTCTCGCCCTTGGCGTTGGTGCACACCATCCAGGGCAGTCCGAAGGCGCCCGTGCTGAATGCGTGGTCCGTGTTTTTCGTGAGCGTCGCCTTGCCTTTTGTCGCGGCTTCGGCGAGGACTAGAACGAAACGAGGGGGGTCGGGTTAGTGGATAATCTTGTCTGCCTGTGTCTTTCCTCTCTCTCTCTCTCTCTCTCTGTCTCTCTCCCTCCCTTTTCCTCGGTGCACAGTCTCCAGTCGCCTCTTTTTCCCCTGCTCGTAACCGAGTGGATCATGCTATGCTAATCTAACATGCGAGCATCTGTCTGTCCACCCAACCTTCGAATCGGTCGACCTCGTGCGAATAGATCAAGGGCAAGGGAAATCAAAAGAAGAAGTAAAAAAAAAACAAAACAAAAAAACAAGAAAACAAACAAACAAACACACAACTTACTCCTCTCGGCCGTCTCCGTGCCCAAGACCTCCTTGAAAATGGGCACGAACGCATCCGGCTGCGCCACCTGGACGTGGTTGACCCAGAACTCGTGATACAGGCGTTCGAGGAGGGCGCAGAGCTTCTCCTGGTCGTCGGCGACGCCGCACACGGCGCGCATCACCTGCAGCGTGTTCGGGGGGAAGTTAGGCGGGTTCTCGGCCGCCATGGGCACGTCGAAGGCCCGGGCCCAGCGGAGGCGTTCCTGGATGATCCACGCGTCTTTGTCTGTTTTCCTCTCGATACGCCAGTCAGACGGATGGCCGAATAAATGGGTGAATGAATGAATGAATGAATGTATGTATGCATGTATGTATAGATAGGATAAGAGAATTGAAGGACAAGGTAGACACAACCCGGCTTAGGAATGATGATGATGATGATGATGATGATGATGACGATGAATGCATACTCTTGATTTGAATCGGCGGCGTATTCCCGCACTTTGAATTTAGGCGTCAGCAGACTGTGCGCCTTTCCATCCACCTCTCTGCCCACCCCTTCCCGAATAGAGCCGGGTGAGGCACAATGAAAAACGAGACCGACCCACCATCTTCATAAGCCCGCCGAGAAACACGGGGACGTACGTCTTCCGGACATCTCGGAAAGCAGCATCATTCTGCTCCAGGAACCAGGAGCGGAGCGTTAGTCTAACGTGTCCAATGTCCAGTTCAAGCCCAACGGAGATGTACGGGTATGGATTGAGATAAGGTAGGAAGATAGATGGATGGACACTCCAAGTCAACAAAGAAGAGAAGAGAAATAAACGATGGGCCGGGGGGTGACGGAAACCGGGGGACGATTGACTGATGAAACGAATGGGTTCACGCGAAAACTCACGCAAAGAATGTGAAATGCTTCATAGGCGAATGGGCTGACCGTGTCCACGAACAGCGTTATCTCGGCTGCACCCATATCGCGATGCGGCTGACGGGCTGACGGGCTGACCAATTGACCGAGTAATAAGTATATATAGTATATGTATTAGAAAACACTACCGAGATGGTGTTTCCGGATGCCCTGTTTTCGGGTTTCTCGTATCTAGCTAGTCTGTGGATGTTTCACGATTTTCCATATGCGGAGACGGTTGATTGATTGATTGATTGATTGATTGATCGCTTGCCTAAAAACTAGATAGGTATCACACCGAGTTCAAGTTGGAGAAAGCTGTTTCCCCTACCTTTAGTAAGAGTCGGTAAATAGGTATTCTATTTGCGCCCAACCTCGGCTCTTCTCCACTCCCACTTGCATCTGCGCTGTGCAGCACTACTGTAAGGTGGGCACAAAAGCTGTTGTAGATTAACCTATCTTCTATTCAAGTAGATCAGAATCTCTGGAAACACTACTGAATATGATAAGAAATAAATTTCAATCGATTTTCTACACGAGGCAATTGCATTTTCTCTTTTGAAATGCCACACTAGTAGGCCACTTACTAGCTTGTACGCCACAACGCCAATAAAATTGTATCTCTCTTGCTTCCTTCTCCGACTCCTGCTCTAGCTTTGATCGAAATACTTCACTCAGCCCATATGACTCTTCCCGTTCCTTACGTGAAGTCTGGTCAAGACGTCGAAGGCGCCCGTTCCGATCCTACCAAGCCGACCCATGACGATGCGGCTGCTGGGTGTTGTGAGATCATCCCAGTCTCCGTCGAGGAGTGCGTCCTTGAGGAAGGACAAGGTCGTCTCGAAGCTCATCTTGGTGAAAGGACTGACATTGCCTTTCAGGCCGTTTCGATTGAACGGAGTAAAGTTTCCGTTCCGCGTCATGTAATCACCGATGAGGTTCAAATGACGCTTGTCGACGCTGATGCCGTGGCCGCCGAACACCCCGCCGAGCTCGAGGATGATGCTCTGCCGTGCCGCTTCGACTCCGTACACCCGTAAGACCGCCGCAATATCGTTGGTCTTGATGCTATTGGGGTTGATGAATTCGCCGTACTTCTGCATCGCCTCGAGGTTCACGCCGTCTGTGTGGATCACTGCCTTCTCTACTTCCTCGCCCGTATAGAGATCCGGTATCTTTTCATTCGCCACGTAGACACATGACCGTATCCCCGGGATTTGCTGGATGAGGGTCTTGCGAACGGCCTCCTGAACGATGCTTAGCATGAGGACTTTGGGTATGTTGGAATCATATTCCAGTGTAAAGTCACACCACTCGCCCTGAGCCTCGTCACACTCGAATCGGGACACAGTTGGCGTCCTCTCCTGGACGCGCCCTTCCCGGCTGCGGTTGAGCTCTTTCTGATTGGGCTTATCGCCCATATCAGCCTCACCCTCAGAGGGGGGCGGGCTACCACCGAAGCCTTCGTCTTCGGGCTCCTCATCCTCTTCCGGTGACGCTTCCCGTTCTAGTTGCCTCTGGATTTCGTCGTCCTCGTCATCGTTTGCGCCGTACGAGACAGCTTGAGCGCGGTTCGAGCGTTGCTTAGCGTTGGTGGCATCATCGTCTCCGTCATCCTCGTCATCGTCATCCTCGTCCCGTGGTGCGGCCTCGGGGTTCGCTGCTGCCATTTCAACGACACCGGTCGTTACGCCGACTTCAGGCACTGCTGCGTTCTCCTTGTCTAGCTTGGCCTTAATTTCCTTCTTCACCAGCCTTTCCAGCATAGGTAGTAGCTTAATCTCCACTGCGTTTAGCACATCTGACGTGGTAATAGCATACGTCTGCTTGTAGTCCTTGGAGTTGAAGAATTTAAGATGTATGTCAAACATTTTGGCCAAACGATGACCGATGCCTTTGCCGACGCGTTCTTTTACGGTCACCTCGTCCAGTACGTGAGCGACCGGAAGAACGCTGATCGCCTTGGCGAAAGTCTCGCCTTCCGCTTCGGACAACTCTGGATGCAGTAACAACGTCATTGACGGCGTCGAAATACGATCACTGGCTGTCATTAAGATTTCTCTTAGACGAGGGATACCTAGCGTGACGTTCTTGGCGGAGTGGCCGGCCAAATGAAACGTGTTCAACGTCATCTGAGTAGATGGCTCACCAACCGACTGCCCGGCAACGATGCCCACAGCTTCGCCTGGTTCTACAAGAGAGCTTAAATACTTCGAGTGGAATATCTTCTCTGCGTATTTGCGGGGTACCAGCGCCTTGGAGACTAACTTGTTATTCTTCTCCCCCTTTTCCTTGATTAATCCATGTTCGTTCTTCTTGATGTAGTCCGAGACTTTCTGGAAGAACTTTTCCGAAGTGGAAAACGCATGCCTGTTGGGGTTGAGCTCAGCTTGAATAGGGTCAAGGCCTCTTGGATCGTTCGCGATGGCTTGTTTGATTGCTTTCTTTTGGTATTTCTGAGCATACTCCTTCGACTCATAGATGTCTTGGTCCCATCCTCGCTCCGCAATTCCAAGTCGATGGACCTGTGATGTTTGATTGCGGAGGACAAACTCAAAATCGTTGAGATATTTCTGTTTCGTTATGTCCAACCCATCCTCGCCATACAGGAACTGTACCATAGAGCCGTCTGAGTCTCGAACGGACGTATCATAGGATACCCTGAGGCCTTCCATACCCTTGATGAGACATCTCTGTAAGTATCCCGACCGCGACGTCTTGACGGCCGTATCAATGAGACCCTCCCGTCCGGCCATATGATGAAAGTAGTACTCCTGTGGCCTGATACCGGTCAAGAAACGGTTTACGATATATCCGCCGGCTCGGACGTGCGTGTCAAATGGACGGAAACAAGGAAGCGTCTTGCCGCTAACCATGATGGGCACTCTTCGGCCTTCAAGAACCTGTTGCCCGAGATTGCAAGAGATCAAATTCGCATTAACAGAGCTACCCTTGGCTCCTGATATCGTCATCGATTGCATGTGATTCTTGGGAAACTTCTTCTCAAGACCTGCTGGCAGACATGCCTGTGTCACTCTTGAGGACAGGTTCTGACACCCAGCGTTGACCATATGCTCGAGATCTTCCTGTTTATTGCCGTCGCGGAAGACCTCCTCGAGGCGCTCAAGTAGGATCGGAGTCGTGTTGTCGATATCGGGTCGGTCCCCAAGACTTACATGCTTGGCAGAAGCCTCCAAGCCAATATGACTAGCATCTCGTAGTACTTCTTTCCTCTTTTGCTCGCCTTGAGGGGTCAGTAACAAATCGTCCATACCGCAAGTGAAGGCACGCATGTTAAGAAATCTGGTCAAGAGTCGGCCCATGCAACTGAGCAATCGTGCAGCCGCTTCGGGTCCCCATATTTCATGTATCGAGTGGATGAAGCCACCCGCACTGGGACCTAGTTGCGACTTGTCGAGAATACCGGTAATGAACTCGCCTTCATTGAAGAGTACTTCGCCTTCCTCTTTGAAGTTACCCCATGGATCTTTTTTGATCGACGTCGACCCGGTCATCCACAGGTCTCCACATCCAGCCGGCCTGATGTTCTTGAGAATGGTTGTAATCACTTGTTTCCCAGTCCACCGTTTGACTGGTTTGAGTACTGCAGGCGGGACTAGTTCGAGTCTCTCAGAGGTGATGTGGCCACTCTCGGGACGAAGTGCGCTATAAACGAGCTGGTTGTAGGAACTTTTGTCGAAAAATGTGTCCTTGTTACAGAGAGCCACCGAGACTGAAAGATGATCTTGAATCAAACCACGGAGGGGCTTTCCCGCCGTTGCCGAAAGATACTGATGATCTGTATCCGCTATCTGAAGCGCTTCAACTCGCGCAAGCTCGTTCTGAGGGAAATGCATATTCATTTCGTCACCGTCAAAATCTGCGTTGTATGTGTTGCAATTCGCGTAGTGCATGCGGATGGTCTTCTCACCAGGCAAGACCCTGGCTCTATGGCCCATGATAGAGGGCTTGTGAAGGGTAGGTTGACGATTCATAAGCACCACATCTCCGTTGCCTAGATGCCGATGGACCTTTTTCCCTCCCATACGACTATAATGGTGGCTGCTAGGGGCAAGTAGTTGATTCGCCAATGCAACGCGATCTTCGACCGACTTGTTCTTTAGATTGATAATTTGACCGTTCTCATTCTCGATAGCAGCAGCACCTGGCCACTTGTCAATGCCGTTAATGACGGCCTGCTGCATTTCCCTAAAGTTGTGGCTTGTCACCGGCTCTGGGTAGGTCAATTTCTTGGCGAAAACTGGTGGTACACCGATCTCACTCGTCTCGATGTTGGGGTCGGGGGAGATGACACTTCGTGCTGCGAAGTTGACGCGTTTCCCCATCATGTTCTTCCTGAAAAGACCTTCTTTCTTCTCGAGTTTTTGTTTGATGCCATCTTCATTCCTCTTACCTGCGGCGCCACGAATAGGATTCCTATCCCTATCGATCAGGGAATTGACGCAGTCCTGTAACTGACAGCAAGCTTCATACATATCGGTCATCTCTCGTTTTCTGGCCGGAGTGGAGCTGTTTGGGTCGAGCCCTTCAGATATTTCTTTATGAATCAGGGCGATCCGGGCGCATGCGTTTAAAATCTGCTTGTACAGAGAGTTTTGCTGAGCTTCGGCAATTGCCCCGTCGCCTTGTTTTGCTTCGGGGCGGAATCTATTGGGCGGCACAAGCACGGTTTGAAGAAAAAAGTTATCCGCTGGTAGCTTTCTGCCATTCGGCCTAGAATTGTAGACCAGCCCTAATACCTCCTGCTCTTTTTCGAATAAAAGTTGTAGTCGAGCATGAACCTCCGTTGAGCTAACATACCGCTGATTAGCTTTACTGCTGCCCTTCTTCCCTTTGGCCGTTTTCGTGCCTGCATCGGTCATGACAACGTCGCCATTCTCGTCCAGCTCTTCTCCAGAGCCTTCTTCATCCTCGTCCTCTTGGCTCTCGTGCTCTTCCTCGCCTTCACTTGAGGGCAGGTCTACATCAGCAATGCCTTCGTCGGAATCGTAGTTGGGCTTCTTCGTAGCGTTCGCTTTAGCCTTCTGTCTCATGATAATGGCGTCTTTCCGCCTGTGTCTTCCTTGTGCCATTTTAGCCATATCCTTGGCGCTCAGGGGCTTCTCGAAAATCTTGACGAAGCGATCCTTCCGAAAACTGGGCGAGATGGCGTTACATGTGGAACAGCCTCTTCCTTTCGTCATATCGCGTAAGAAGTCCTTCAGTACCTGCCTCCGAGCTTCTGAAGCTCCCTCATGCTTGCCCTTCCTAATGTCGACGGCTGCTATCTGCGATTTCTGCAACTCTCTCTTTGTATACGCTTCTCTCACACGAATGAATTTATCGATGGCGGAGTTTTTCTCATCCGACGACATATCTTCATCGTCTACTTCAACATCGGTCGATTCCGGGCCAATGTCATCAAGGCGGCTAGCGGCATCGATGAGGCCAAACTGGAGTAGACGCAGCTTACAGATAACGAGATGGATATCGGCTCTCCGCATGCGAAAACGGAAGCAGTATTGGCATTGCGCGCGCAGTAGGCGTAGGATCTGGTCCATGAAAACGGGATGATATACGGGGATGGGGAGCTCAATGTGGCCGGCATGGCCGGGGCAACTTGGCTGAGTGAGGTTACATGTTGTACATCTATCCAGTGGAACCGGTCAGCGCCTTTCTCAGATTGAATTGAGGTGCATGTCGCTCATATCATGCTCCCCCCAAAAAATCCCAAAAAATCACGTACGTCGAGTCCCCCCAAGATCCTAGCGCCGGGTCGTACAACCCACCTGGTATGGGATTCAAAAGACTGTCGAATGTAGTTGGATTTTCGATCTTCTTGACCGAGATAGCTCGGATCTCGGCAGGGGTGAGAAAATCGAAGTCGACGGTATCGATAGCCGAGGAGATTGGCTGTGAGATATTCATGGCGCTGAAAGAGCAATCCTCGTTTGAGGACTGCGGCACGAATAAATGAATGAATGTGATCAGCTTCAGCGACCGCAACAGTGGCAACAAAGGTAGGCAGGTAGACAGACAGGCATAGCAGTCGTAGTGGCTGGTAGTGGGGGTGGGTGTTAATCGACAGGCAGAAAATTGAAGCTCGACTTTTTGGCGGCGTAGGATGGCAGAAATTTAGATAGTTACTTCCGATGGAGCCACACTTACCCAAGCTGGAGAAGGTATCCTACATACCTACCTTCTCAACCTTACGATTTGAAGTTAGCGGGTAACTATGGGGTACCTATGCAAAAAAATGGAGCGTTGCAATAAATGAAGCAGGTACCTACCTACATACCTATCTTTAGAGGGAGGTACCCACGTAAGGAACACGCTTATGACCTCAGGTACATTTTCTATGCATGTCAAGTTGCTTGATACGCTGTCGATTCAATAGGTCACTCCGGACGCTGTCGACTAACCACCTGCTCGTTTCTCGTCCACCAGCCAGTACACCTCTCCCGAACCAACAGCGCCGTGCCATGGACAGACGCGCTTCGCCGGGCCTCGGTCCCCGCAACGATGGCACATCTCGCATCCAAAAACCTGAGACTGCCGTAGACAAAGCTGCCAAGCTCGCGGCCCTCAAGGCGCGCGTCTCGGCAGCAATAGGATCCAGCAAGGCCAGGGGAGGCTTGAACGTCGGCCTTCACCCTGCCCTCGAGGACCTCAGCCAGTGGAAACCGAGCACCAAGTCCAGCGGCACCGACCAGAAGCCCTCCTTCAAGTCCTCTTCCTCTACCCAGCCCAAGCAGCCGAAGGCCATCGACCTTGCGGGGCCCTCTGCCGAGGAGATCAAGAACAATCCCTATTATGACGCCAGCCTCGGTGGGCCAACGGCCAAACCGCGACAGTCCCGCCAGCTCGTCTTCAACCAGAAGGGCAAGTACATCCAACAGGCCAATGCCCTGCGCCGCCAGGCCGCTCTCGAGGCCCTGAAGAAGAAGATCGCCGCCCAGACCCGCAAAGCCGGCATAGACGAGGACATCGACGTCGAGAAGAACTTCGTGGTCGAGGCTCCTCCCGACATCGAGTGGTGGGACGAGGGCCTCGTTAGTGGGAACAACTACGACGACATCGATAACCCCAGCTCGCTCAAGATAGACACCGAGGACACCATTATCACGAGCTACATTCAACACCCCGTCGCTATCGAACCGCCCCAAGACCAACACATACCCGCGCCAAAGCCCATGTACTTGACGTCGAATGAGCAGGCTAAGCTACGCCGGCAGCGTCGTATGGCCGACCTAAAGGAGGAACAAGCCAAGATCCGCCGTATGTATTCCCTTACTATAGTTAAATACACCTTCCCAACTCGACGCACCCCTATCTTGCAACGTATCTCCCTTTGAGGCTGCATATGCTAAGTTTGTTTCGTACAGTGGGTTTGATTCCGGCACCACCGCCCAAAATCAAAAAGGGAAATCTCATGCGCGTGTTGGGTGAGGAGGCCGTCAAAGACCCTACGGCCGTCGAAGCCCGGGTAAACCGCGAGATCGCCGACCGACACGCGAAGCACATAGAAGCCAACGAAGAGAGGAAGCTAACCAAAGAGCAAAGACACGAGAAACTGGCGAGGAACCAAGAGAAGGATGTGGCTAAGGGTGTGCATATGCTAGCCTTCAAGGTGAACTCCCTGGCCAATGGACAGCACCGTTTCAAGGTCAACAAGAACGCCGAACAGCACAACCTCAAGGGCCTCGTCATCATGCACCCAAAGCAAAGCCTGATCATTGTCGAGGGGGGCGAACACAGCATCAAACAGTATAAGAAGTTGATGCTCAACCGCATCGACTGGACGGAAAATGTCCCCCCAAGAGATAGGGGTGCCCAAAATGACGGCATGAGGGACTGGTTGAAGGCCGAAGATGAGAAAGGAGACCTAAAGGATCTGGCACTCAATAAATGCCAATTACTATTTGAGGGGGAGGTCAAGTCGCAGGCTTTCCATGCTTTTAAGTCGCGCGTATGCGAGACGGACGCCGAAGCTCGACAGGCATTATCACGGGCAAAGCTAGAAAGCTTCTGGAACATGGCTAAGTCCACTACATAGTTATCGTGTTATAATAAACCTGGCTCTAGCTCACTCGCTTTTGCATGATCTGTACAGACAACCTATTATGAGTTCGATTCGTGGGGAGGCGGAAGAAGACGAAAGTAATTCTGTTCATTCTATTAATCAGCTACAAAGCCAATCTCCACGTCATGTGCTTTCATATGATTCTAACATTACATCAATACGGCACGAGATATCACCGGCGGAGATCGGATGAAACAGCCGAGCATATTCAAGCACCATCGAGTTGCATCATACCCTCATCGAGATCTTCATCGTCCATATCATAGTCCTCGTCGTAGGCTTGCTGTGCTTGGGCTCTTCGCAGAGCTTCTACCAAGGCATCATCACCATGGTTCTGTAACTCCTTGATTCTCTCTTCGTCCACCTTCTGCTGATGGGCCTTCAAATCCTGTAAGCTCCACATGCTGATACCCTCTTGGTCCTTCGATTTGAAGGGCCGCGCCATCTCTCTTAAGAAGCGCTGCGCCGTAATGATGGCCATGTCAGTGCTAAGGTTACTGTCCACATCTTGCATGGCTTGGTTGATCCATTTAGGCAGCTGTGGCCTTTTTTTCTGGAACCGGCGATCAGCCAACACCATGATCCCATAGTCGTCTTTGCCTCTAAGCACACGGCCTAGGCATTGCGCAGCGTGCCGCATGGCGTCAAATGACAGGAAGTCGTTCTCGCGAATGCGATACGTCTCTCGTAGAAACTCTAGCCTCGCCTTGAGTATGCGGGATTCCGTGTATTGGAATGGGACACCAATGCAAAGGACGGTTCGGCCGTACTGGTGATCAAAATCAATCCCTTCTGAGACCTTGCCGCGGGCGACGCATAGCAAGACCGCGCCCCTCCCGTTGCAGCACGCTGTACGATACGTTTCTAGTGCAAGTGAGGTTTCTTGTGCATCGGGCGTTTCGACTAGGATTAGTTTGTACTTCCAAACCTCGTCCAGAATGCCCATGCCCTGCCACATGCTGATGATGGATTCCATATATAGGTACGAGGGGAAAAAGACGACCATACCATCAGGTGTGACCCTGGCGAATTCGGTTAAGAGATTGCCATAATTGCGGACTACACTCGGCTCGTTTCGAACCTGAAAGCTGGTCGAAACCGGCGCCTGGTCACTACCACGAGTAACGATCATCGGCAAGAATGACCGCCTGGCCAGTGTCATGGTGTACGACTCCTGTACGACTGTTGAAAAGCCAAGCATTTTGGGGTACATTTCTAGGGGCGACATGGTACCCGAGGTGATGATGACAGAACTAAATCGATCAAACACGGGTTTGATTGCGATCGCCGCATCCAGACAAGTGAAATGAAGAACTGGATTGGGGACCTCGGCCGTGTCCGACTCAAAGGGCTCAAGAATGAGGAGGAAGCCCTTCTCGTATGTAGCCACTAGCGTAGCGAATGTCGCCACTTCTTGAAGAGGTTGATAGTCCTCAATGTTTGTGAGCTCGAGCGTCCTGACTAGCGATGTTAATCTCTCGGCACAGAATCGCAGGGGCTTCTTCTCGATGAATGTATGTTCCTTCAAGTGAGATAAAAACGACGGAGGGGTCTCTGATATGACCTGCCGGACCTTCATACGCGTTTTAAGGTATTCTATAAATCTTTTCAAAAAGGCCGTGAAGTGTTCGGCCCTACGAATATTTCCAGGCACGGCTTCCTTCAGCAGGTCGTCTGGCAATGCCGGGTTCGCCATAAAGGCGTCCTCCTGGCGAGCTTCGTCAGCGTCGCGAAGGCCTTCGACGAGCTTCTGGTATTCACTTTCGAGCTGCTCCCTGTCCGTCTCCTTCATGTCGGAAATTTTCTGTTCTAGATTGACCGCACCCCGAGTGGCTCTACGCAAAGAGTCCTCGGTAATGTCGGTGCTCAGAGATTCGATGCATACATTGTCGATATTATGCGCCTCGTCAAAAACAACGATGCAATCCTTGGAAAATTCCTTGGAGACGCGCTCGGCTATTTTGGGATCTAGTAGGTAGTGATACGAGTAGATGATGACATTGCAATATTGCATCTAGGAATGTTTCGACGTGTCAGTTTAGCCTATCAATCAAGTGGTCATGGGTAGGCCGAGCCACCAGTCGAGACTATATGCACTTACCATGCGCCTCGCGGTAAAGTAGGGGCACTGCTTGTGCTGCTCTCCATACCTCAATAGGCCGTCGAGTGTCCATACTCCATTAGGGACGAGGTTATGTGCCTCGAGGAGATCGAGATTGTCATGGTAGATGCAGGTCTCAACATTCTCACCCTTGTCCTTCTTTTCCCTGACGAAGCCGGCCGTCAGGCTCCGGCAGCGCGCATCGACGATGGCGCCGCTCTTTTCCCTCTTTACGGAAGGGTGGAGGCAAAGGTTCTTCCGGCTGGTCAGGCCGAGGCCGCGGAAGTCTTCGACATGCCCCAACTCGTCAGCGCGGAATTTCATGAGAGCCTTCAGCTCGGCCAGGGCCTTCTCGATCTCGGACATGGTTCGGGAACAATAGATGAGCTTGCGGTGCTCGGGGTAATGCTGCTGATAGGCAACGATGAGAGAGAGCAGAGAGACGGTCTTTCCGGTACCCGAGGGCATCTCTAGGACACAGTGACCGCCTGCGTCGAGGGTCCTCTTGAGATCGCACATGTAGGCATATTGCTCAGGGTATATCCGAGGGTACGGAAAGAGGACGGGAAGATCGTCTATGAAGAACTTCATCTTGCCTTGCCTGCTCCGGATACTCTGGATGCTGTTGAGCGCAATACGTCCTCCCGGTGTAGGGTGCAAGCAGCCAGCTTGAGTGTTTCGTGTGAAAACGTTGATAGGTTGTGAAGACAATGATTTGTTCGACGGCGGTTAGTAAGACTGGCAGCTCAGCTCACTGGCTCGTCGGGCTGCAAGGTATGAGTTGGTATATCCAGCACAGCCTGGAGTTCGATCGAGTAGGTGAACAGAATAGTGCTGTCCCAAGAACTCTTTCATGCAACGCGGTGAGCTGCATGAGAAGAACATGCCCAAGGTACAACAAGTAGGTACTTTTCAGCACAGAGCGATTGAACCCAACGGATCAGTGCCGCATCTGCAATTATACGAGGCTCTGCGTGCGTCTCCTCGACTCATGGTATGGTTGATCTCTTATTGATTTCTATCATATGCACATTGCAAATGATGCCGATGGTAGAGAAGCTATAGGCAGCCATGGGTCCCTGCCTGGGACTGGGTATATTAGTAGGTAGTACGCAGGTACCTAGGTACTACATATGTATGTGTGTAGAAGCGGCAAGTGTGGCGTAAGCTTGGCATGTCAAATACACCCGCCACAAACCTGTGTACTTATTAAAGAGCCTGCCTCTATTTCACTCGTTGGCCACTTCATTGTGAACTTTCTTTGCTACGCTCATTTTAACACAAATTGCGCTTGACTGACTTCGAAGACCCGTCGCCTGCTATCGGGTGATCAGGTGACTCATCCTGCTACGCCTCTTATATGTGTCTATATTAGAGTCTGTCTCCTATCTGACTAGCTGTAGCGGCATCTGGGATCGCATGAGGGATACCGCGCAGCCTGACTTCGTCTTAGATACCGTTTCCAACCTCTAGACGCGAGGGCCTATTCGCCATGTCTGAGCTACCGCCTCCTCTACAATCAGCCGTTGCCAGTCCTCGCTTAACTAAGGCTGGCGCGAAGCCTGGGGTAAAGTGAATGCCCGTGTGATGCTTTTAACATTGTGGAATGAACGAATACCTTTGGCGGGTCCCCTTGTAGTCGGTTCTGTGGTCTTGCATTAGTCCCACCTTCGTCATTTGCATTCTTACTCAAGCTGTTGTAGACTGTCGGGGACGAAGCCTGGTTTATCTCTTCAGGTAGTGCCCGAGCCACTCCAATCTTTAGCAACAAGATCCTCCTGTCTGGTTTTTTCCTCGCCTCGTTTCGAAGAATCTCGAGGATCTCAGGTACTATTCTTGGTGGGCGACGATGTCTCCTTCATGAGATCCCGCTGGCTGGCATCAGTCCTGACTGCAATCGAGGTACCCTCTGCTTGTTCCCGTCGCAATGCTAAGCCTTAGATGGCTCTAGCGTCGGGAATTCCTTCCCATCAACATACGCTGCGGATGTCAGGTTATTCTCGCCATCACCATCGCTCAGATGAGCTGATGTCCACTCTAACAGTAGTTGCTCGACAGTGTATTGGTTCTCTGCCACCGATCGTGACGACGCGCGAGTGTCAAAGCGTCGCCGGTGTCAAATTGGCTGAGGTACCGATCACGATCCTCGACCGCCGCTGAATCGTTATAATAAGCCGGCCCCCGAGGGTTTTTCGACCTGCTATATTCTAGGAGACGCCCACCACCCCTGTTTTGAGGATAATCGGCGTCCAGGGTGTCGCGACGGTGATCCCGCGTGTTAGGCAATCGAGTGTTGTACTCGGGTTCTACTACTCTTCGTTCGTATCGCTATCGCATAGAGCCTATGCTATCTTGTGTACGCAACTGTTTCCATTCTGCTCCGTCTACTTGGCTACGGGGCTCCTTCCTCATTTGACAGGTGCCGGGCATAATCCGACTTTAATGCAGAAGCTAGTCACTCTCCTTATTAGTAAAGCCTACGTGATCTCGAGGGTCTACCAAAACTCCAAGGTACATATTCATCCAGAGTAGGAGATACTGGTGTGAAATACGGCCTACTGCGGGGTGGAAGGAAGAAAAAGGATTTATGGCATCGCTTACCTACCTCCCATGCTCAGTCTCCTCAATTTCATGTCTTTGGTTGATCTAGTTCTCAAGACGCCGAACCTTTCGCACTAACTCTCCTCGCGCGCTCTGTCGCGTTCCTTCACCACCTCATACTCCGTCTCAGAATCGTCGTTGGCCGTAGCTAAAGTTTTTCGACGTATTGGCGATAATTTAGGCCGATTAGCTGTTAGGTCATTGGCATGAGCAATAGCCCCTTTACAGCGCTTAGATATCTCAGCAGCGGTCCTACCACCAAAATCGGCTTCGTTTCGCACAACATGTTGCGTATTCCTTTGTTCATTTGTCGGCAAGGCGCGGGTTCCAATGCCTGAAGAGCTAGTTCTACCAAAAGCTACTTGTTGGTCTCCGCAATGCAGCATCTTTCCCGATATCAATACTGTTCCTAGATAGAACATCATGAAAGGCGTCATGAGAGAGCGTAATGTTAACAATAGTCATTTCGAAACGGGCGAGGGGTTAGAGATACCTACTAGTACGGTGCTTTGGGTATATATACCAATGATTACCCGATCTGTTTCGCCATGAAAAGTCTCTTGGATCGTATGGTTTCTAGCTGTCGCAGGCTCCGTTGGTAACCTAGACCAGGGTCATCCATTTTGACTGCTCCTATTGAACGCCAAACCTAGTACTGTTAGGCGGCTGTGAGCATCGCCGATTTTCGATCATGGCTAATAGGTTCTTATCTAAGACTCTCAGCCGTCGCCTGATCAAGGCGTGAGACAGATCTTTTTCTCTCAATAGACTCCTCGTCCAGTCTCTACCCGATCTCCCTCCTGCTTCAAAGGCTGAATAGGGCTCAATGTGGCACATCCTATATTCCGCGAAGCGTTCTCGATCCGTAATCCAGCCCCACGAGATACGCATCTCATTCATCCAGTCATTTATTACATCTGAAGGTGCAAGAGATCTTCCTTGGACGACCCGTTGTGCCAAGCTGCGCACTGTCGTTTCAAAGCATCTGCCCGTGGCAACAGAAGCTTTGACATATTAGAGGCCTCTCCCTGGACGAACGTAGCTATGACTTGTATTTTCCTCTGCCGGAATTTTCCAGTCGCTTCTTTTGCAACCTCGAGACAGACCAGCCGATTAGGCTTGATCTCGTGCTGTCGTAAAAGTTAACCGGGGCTTAGAGGAGCTAGGTCCATTGCAAGGCTGTGTTTGGAGGGTACCGAATCATTATCCTTATGTACTGATAGCAACGATATTGGTAGTCGATACGCTCCCTCCTCTTGAATCATGTATGGTAATGCTTCTTGTTTAGATCCGTCTACCTCATTCTTACTGCGAAATGCTTGGTCGTAATGAGCCCCGGCGCCCAATTCGGAAGATTTCAGAGCCGGCTTCTCGTCCAAGCCATGTTCACTCGGGGCGACTACAGATGACGGCCTTCGAACTTCCTGACCCGTAGCGTCATCTTCTGGCATGTTCGTCAAATAATCCGCTTGGGAGGAGGGTCCACTCGCCTTGAGACTACTCTCTGTCAATTCCAATCTCTAGTGTTCACAAATAGTCAACGCTCAGGGAAACCTGTCCCGCAAGCTTAGGGCATCTGAGATAAGTTGTGATTCGATCGTGGTTTGATGCTCCGGACGATAGGGCGCAAGCCTCCAGTCAAAGCTAGTGAGCCTACCCTCCAACTTAGCCTCAAATCCGTCAGGCTCGCTGCCGGCAATGAGTTTTTCAATGCGCTAGAATACCATAAGGCACTTACCCGCCGTTAATTTGACCTTGGTTAATGAGCTCTCCGAGAAGTACTCAAGTGAATTGCCCATCTAAATGTTCCGCGCCTCCTGCCGTGGGAAGCGAAAAATCTCTTCAAGCGCCGAAGTGGTCGAGTCGATCTCTGCAACAACGTCTTTGCGATGCCAACAACGGAACCAGCAACTCCTAATGCCGACACTGGATCCATTTAGATCACGATACTGTCGTGGGAGACAGGACGTAGTTGACGGGCTGAGGACTTACATAGTCCAAAGATTGTGGTGTTCGCTATTGTTGGCCGCGCCTACGGTGCAAGACGGCTCTGGGGGCCGCGAAGCAGAAATTTGAGGCGCACGCAGCCTCATGCATCGAGCAATGGTTGGTCAATCCACCTACCGGCAATAATCATTGCTGGAATTCATAGGCTACCACTACTACTGTAGATAGGAAGGCTCGATTAGGGTTCAGGTCGTGCCGGAAGAGCCGTGGTGCGGCAATCCGAGGGGAGAAAGAAGAAGAAAAAGCCCCCCGTACCACCCGCTCGATAATGTACCTAAGGACCAAATGTTATTGCATAGAGGCACGACAGCACTGCTTGTCATTGGGACCGAACTACAAGATATACTGTTATCTCCGTTATCCTAGGGTACCAATAAGGGTTGTACCTGAAAACGGGACTCGTAAATTCTCGACCTTGGAAAAACCATTCGGCCGAACCGCGCTCTCCGACACATAGGACGACAACATTGAATAAGTTTCGTGCCGTCTTGCAGTAGCAAGTGCGCCGGTCCGGTCATCTTCGACTTCTGGTTTAGTTTGGGTTAATTTTTGATGTTCTATAACATCGATGCGGCACGGTTATGGATGACGTTGCGATGCCTCCTCCCTCGCGTCGATGATGGGGTCCGGCAACCAAACTGTCGGATCCAATGCAGAGCACCCTAGCTATTCTGCGACACAGGGAAGTTAAACTCGACTACGCGCGCGTAATACCTAGTGCTGTACTGGAGAGCTAAAGAAACCCTCTACTAACCCTACGGGATATTTCAGTTGAACACTTTGATCCTCTCATCGAGCTCCCCTGTCCGGGCCACTATTGAAACTGAAGTGTCATATGCTCTGCGAGGATATTCATCCTACCACCAGACAAGCTTCATCCGAGGGAGATTGCCAACATCCAAGGCTCTTGCCAAGTGTTTTGGTCTTCAGAACACAGGTATACGTGGTGCAGGTACTAGCAGCATATTGTGGTCGGCATTATGTCCACCCTTGTCAGATCCGAACTAATAATAACAGCCAAGACCCCTTGGAGATCACCTAGGTATGAGTGTTTTTGGCCTCAAGCAAGCCTATAGTAAAGCCAGCCTCTTCGATTAATGAAGTTCGCCCTTGGTTCAATTTGATTTGCATTTGCTAATTTGGTTTTTTTTCCCTCTCCCCGGTCGTAGCCAATACCTAGCTTAGAACAAATATAGCAGACTTCAGATGATCTAGCGTGATCGAACAGAGCTCTGCTATTCCTGGACACCTCGCGATCTGCCGACGACTCCACTTGATGGTAGCCAGATGTAGCTAGAAGGAGAGAAAGGCTTGGGTCCTACCGTATAGAACACTAGCTTACCTACACAGTTAGCTGTCCTCTATCTATCTAGGTATGATAAATTTGCACTGGATAGGGCTACTAAGCACAGGCAGGCTGTGTTTGAGGGGAAAAGAAGAAAAAAAAAAAAAAAAAGGAGAATCGACTCACGAGATACTTTACCTAGTAATACACACTAACTGTGGCACTCGATTAGTGTGGTGGTTCATCAGAATGTATTGAGTTGTAGAAAAGATAGATGATCTACCTCTTATAACACTGTGTACTAACTATTATATATAGGTATAGGTTTAACTTTATAAGTTATATAATAATTTGCCTTTAAAAAAAAAAAAAATGCTATATTTTTATAGCTATATTTAATACTAGTTTAAAATATTTTTAAAAAAAAAAATAATATTATATAATAAAAAATATAATAAAAAAAAATAATATTTTTTATTTTTTTATATTATTTAGTATAGTTTTTTTTATATTTTTTTTTTAATAAATTTATTAATTAAATATAAATTTAATTTTAATTAGTTATATATAAGCTATTTATTAAATTTATAATTTAAGTTTTAATATTTTATAAAGTATTATATTTATTTTTTTTTATTTTTATTAATTATTTTAATTTTTAAAATTTTTTTTTAAAAATAATTTAATAATTTAATTAGTTTAATAAATAATAATATTTTATTATAAATATTAAATAGCGCTAGTTTTAAATAGTTAATAAAAATAATATTATAAATTTAAATATTATAGTTTTTAAAATTAAATTTATAAACAAAAATATTAATTTATTTAATAATATAAAAAAGTTTTATATTTGTTTTTTTTTTTTTTTTTTTTTTTTTTTTTTTTTTTTTTTTTTTTTCCTTATTTAGTAAGCCCAAAGCCCTACTAACCCTCTCCTCCTATACAACTTATTTACATACAAGTACTTCTAATAATTGTACAATAATATTAATTTTAAACAAAAGTCCAAACAAAATTCAACGCCCACCTACTAAAATAACCACCAACTATTAAAACTAAAAGATTTAAAATTAAAATTAAATTAATTAAAAAAAACTTATAAAAAAATGTTTTAAATAAAAAAAATCTTTTTTTATTATAATTAATAATAAAAAAATAAAAAAATTTAATAATAATTATTTTGTTTTAATTAATAAATATATTTATAATATTATAAAAAGCTTATAATATAAAAAACTGCTAAATTTAATAATTTGTTATATAGGTATAATAAGCTTATAATATAAAAAACTGCTAAATTTAATAATTTATTATATAAACATAACTATTAAAATAAAAAATATAAGTTTAAATTTAATAATTTAAAATAGTTATATTATTTTAAAATTATATAATGTTTATTATAATTAAAGCTTAAAACTTAAAAAAATAAAGTTAAAACTTAAAAAAATAAAATTAAAATTTTAAAAAATAAAATTAAAGCTTAAAAAGTTAAAGTTAAAGCTTAAAAGATTAAAATTAAAGCTTAAAAAGTTAAATTTAAAGCTTAAAAGGTTAAATTTAAAAAAGCTTAAAATAAATAGCTTTAAGTTTAAAAGATTTTTAAATAATAAAATATTAATAAAATTATAATAATTTAATAAGGACCCTAAAAGGGTACCCTAAAAAAAAGCTTATAAAGCTCCATTTTATAGCAGAGCTATAAAACCTATAAATTAAATTAAAAAATTAAATAAAAAACTATAAAAGCAAACCCTACAGGTCTGCTGCCCATACTTCTTTTATTTAATTTATATCATACTTTTTATTATAATAATTAACTACTTTTAATTATACCTATTAAATTAGTGCCTCTTATAGTTTTATTATAAAAACTATACCATACTATTACTATTTTTATTTTCTAAATCTTTTTCAAAATTAAAAAAACATTTTTTATAACTAGCAATTTTATATACATATATTATACAAACTATATTAATCTAACAATTAAACACTATAACTATTAATACTATTACTAATTAAACAAATATTATTAGCATGCTTAAACATATTAACACCTTAGCACTTTTAATCCTTTTGCATTTTTATACCCCTTTTATATATTTTATTAAAACTTATAAATAAAACTAATATATTAATATAAAGCTTAAGTTTAACAATATACTTTTATATTTTAAAAAATTCAGCCCTATTAAAATTATATAAGCATGCTTTTTATAACTAAAATACTTATATTTTTACAAACGTTTATAAATTACTTAATAACTAATATATATATACTTAGTTTATTTTACTAATTATAACTATAATAAATATTAGCAAGCATATTTTTAATTTATTTAACTAAACATATATATATTTTAAAAAAAGTTTTAATTTAAATAAAATATACTTTTTTTTTTAATTTATTTATTTAAAGCATATATATATTTTAAGCCTTAAATTAAAAAAGAACTTTTATATATATATAGTTTATTTTATATATGTTTTATATTTTTATATATAATAAGCATATTTATTAAAGCTAAAAAAAAAAAAAAAAAAGCAATAAAGCTTAAGCCTGCTTTTTTAAATAACCTATTAAAATATTTACTTAATAATACTATAAACTTATTACTAAATAAATATAAAAAGTTTAAAAGTTAAAATATATTTAATAGCTAAAATTAATTTAAAACTATTACTTTAAATATTTTAAAACTAAAACTTAATAAAAAAACAATAAAATAGCTACTTAAATAATAATAAAAGTTAAATTTTAATATTAAAGCTATAAAAAAAAATTTTTAAAAATTAATAAAAATTTTAAAAAAAAATTAAAAAAGCTTAAACTTACTATTTTAAAAAAAGCAAAAAAAACTTTTTACTAATAAAGCAAAAATAATGCCCTTATTACTATAATTTATATTAGCAGCTATTATTTATATACTTATAATTTTTAGTCCTTTTAACTATAAAATATTTAGTCCTTTTAATCTAAAAATCTTTAATATTTATAAGTTTAATATAATTATATTTATAATAAAAACTACTTTATAAAATAAAAATAAAAATATTAATAAAACTTTTAATAAATAAAACAATAAAAACAATCCGCTCTAAAATAAGTTTATTAATTTATTTTTAAGTTATTACTATAAATTTATAAAAATAAATAATAATTCTTTACTTTTTAAAAACTTAAACAACAATAATAACCTAAAACCTAGCAATAATAATAATAACCTATATATTTTAAAACATATTATACTAAAAGCTAAATCTATATTTATAAAAAATAGCACTATTAAACTTAAACAAAAAAATATAAATACTTTTAATTTTAAATAGTTAAACCTTAATAATAAAAGTATTATTTATAATAACAAAAATATTATTTATATTAATATATACTTTTTTATTAATTATATTAAATTTTTAATAAAAAGCAACTTTATATTTAATAAAGCTTAAATTTTAGCTATATTTAATTATTTGCTAGCTAAATCTACTTTTTTATAATAAAATAATAAAATTAGTATAAAAAATTGTTAAATTTATTATAAAGTAAGTTTTTTTTTAATTTTACTAAAACTTAAAAACTACTTTAAAATCTATATAAAACATACTACTAAAAAGTTTTTAACTAAATTATTTACTTTATATAATATTACTAAAAACTATAATATATTTTTTTAGTTTATTTAATAAAAGTTATAATATATTTATATTAATAAAACGTTTAATTACAATAATACAAATTAAATAAAAATAATAAAAAATATTTATAATTAAATAAATAAAGCTATAACAAATTATTTTTAAGTACCTAAAAAAAAAAATACTTTAAAAAAATATATATAAAAAGTTAAAAATATTTGTTATAAATTAAAAAAAAAAGCAATAAAATACTATTTAAACATTAAGCCTAAAACTATATACTTATTATTTAATATTATAAAAATATTTAGGTCTACTTATAACAACTATTATAACAAACAATCTAATAATTATAATAGTTAATAATTAAGCAGCAAATATTTATATTAATATTTTAGCTATAAAAATAATTATAATTATAGCTAAAACTACAACTAAAATTAAAATTATAATAAAAATAGTAATTATAACTAATAACACAACTATAATTAAAATTATAATTAAAATTATAAACATAATTACAATTATAATTAAAATTATAACTAATTTTATAACTAAAATTATAATTAAAACTACTTTTAAAACCATAATTAGTTTAAAAATCATAATTACTTTTATAATTGTAGCAAGAACTATAATTATTATAATAAACGTGGTAAAAACAACTAATATAATTACATATATTTTATTAAAAAAAATATAAAAACTAAAAATAAAAAAACTTAATCTTTATTGCTAAATTAAAAATAAAATAATTATTTTTTTTTATATTTAATTTTATTTATATTTATTATAAATATTATAAAAAATATAAATTAATAGCTATTTTTTATTTATATAGCAAAAATTATTATAAAAATATATATTTAAAAAAAATAAATATATTATTTTTTACTACTTGGTTAAGTGGTAAAACTGTTTTTTTATATTTTATAAAGTTAGGGGTTCAATTTTTCTTAAGGTTGTTTTTTAATGTTTTTTAATAGCACAGTAGCTAACCTCCTAGGATTAGAAAAGTAGCTTATTTTTTTTACGCCCTATAGCTGCAGTACGGCTGCTACTAAGTAGCAGACCGACCTGTATATAGTATTATAAAGCTGCGCTATAGCTGTTAATAAATAGTACTTTGCTAGCTAAGTAGCAAAAGCTGCAATATAGCATGCAATAGTGTAGCTTTAGTAGTATAGTAGTTTAGCGTAAGTTAGTTAAAAAAAAAGTTATTAGGTATTAAATAGCTAATACTAATAATAAAAACTGCTGTAAAAGATTAATAGTGCTTTTATAACTGTTTAGCTTGCTAAACGTAGGCTATAGCTGTTTGCTAACTGGCTATAAACTAGCAGGTTTTTATTTCTAAGCTCTTAAAAGTTTCCTAAACCGGCTATACCTGGCCCAAGCCTCCTATAAGTGCTATATATTACAGAAATAGTTGCTAAAATAAAAAAAAAGTGCAATAGTACAACTAAATAAAAAAAAAAAAAAAAAAAAAAAAAAAAAAATATATTATTTTTTATTAATTTTATATAATATATTTATAGCTATTATACTACTAAGTTCTTTTTATATAATATATTATTTATATATTTTTATAAATATACTTATATTAAAAATAATATAATATAAAAGCTTAAAAATATTTTAAAAATAATATTAATATTTAAAATAAAAAAACTAGTTATAATTTTTAATTTTATAACTAAAATTTTTAATAAAAATATTTTTATTATTAAAACTTTTAATATTAATAAATATAATAAAACATTATATTTTAGCTATATATATTTATATATAAAAATATATATTAATTTTATTAAAAAAAATACTAAAATTTGCTTTAATTTTAATATAAATAATATAATAATTAGCCGCTTAAAGCTATAAATATTTAAATATATTATAAAAAATAAAAAAAAAACTGCTTTTAAAATTAGCAACATTTTAATTAAAATAAACAAATAAGCTAAATTTAAATATTATTAATAAAAAATTAATAAATAAAAAAAACTTATTATTATTAAGTTTAAAAAAAAAAAAAAAATAATTAATAACTATTTAAAACTTAATATTTTTATTAAAAATAATTTTTTTAAAGCTTATAATATTATTATAAATTTTTAAAATTATATTATTATATTTTATAATATTAATAATTTTATTATATTATTTAAAATAAAAATTAAAAATTATAAATATATAT
>MU392769.1:0-61722 GCA_022578505.1 Nemania abortiva | reverse complement strand
TATAATAATAATTAAATTTATTTATAATAATAATATTAAATAAATATATATAAATAAATTTAAAATATATATAATTAAATAATATTTTTTTATAAGTTTTTATTATAAAAAGTTTTATAAAATAGCTTATAAAACTACTTATAAAATAGCTTATAATTTTTATTATAATTATATTGCTTTATTTTTTAATAACTAACTTAATAAAAATAACAATAGCTTAATATAACTAAAAATAAATATAAAATAAAACTAAAAAATAAAAATAATTAATTATAAGCTTTTAAACTTATAACTTTTTAAATTTTAAATTATAAATAGCTATAATTATATTAATTAAAAAACTAGTCTAATAGTAATAATACTACAAAAATACTTATAGTATATATGGCAGACTGGTGTGGGGCGTTGTACCTAGCCACCGGTGTTACTAGCCACCTATTTTCAATAACGAGTACGAAAATACCTCCTAGGTGATGAAGGCCATCAGATTGGTAGACTTAGACTGAGTCTCGAGCAATGAAATAATGAAGTCTGATGGTAGGCTCGTAGATGGGGGAGGATACGTAACAGTCCAACGAGACACGAAAATCGAGCTCTGCACAGAAATGATCACAAAAAGTCAACAAGCCTATAAAGTATTTTATCATCACATGGTACACTATGTACGTTACCGTTTCAATGATAGGTCGCTGTGGGGTTATTATTGTTACTAGTCCTCTATCCTAGGATTCGAAGCAGGGGCTGAGACCCCATACATCTCCATGAGTGCTTTGAACGAGGGGTCGCTTAGGAGTTGTGCTGTAGTCAGACGACCATCAGGGAAGTAGGAGAGCCCTCTGCGTAGTATAGACAACACTAGCTCCCTCTCCTCCGGGCTCACATCCGGCCGAAGACTCGTGATCTTGGCTTCGAGGGCCGAGGTTGGTTCCGCTCTTCGGGCCTGATCATACCATGTAGCATCGTCTGGTTCATCGGCATCATAGGAACCTTCCCATGTGGCGGGGAGGGGCCCAAGAGTATCGACGGTTTGAGAGAGCACCTCCGAGTTCTTGCGGCCGCTGAACAAGGTACATGCGCAATACAACTCTGCAAAAAGACACATATAGCTCCACATGTCGGAAGCGAAGCTTGGATCTGCACCATGAAGCACCTCTGGCGCACAATATATAGCGGGGCGCCGCAGCTTCCGTTGAATCGGAGTACCGGCTTTCATCGCCACACCAAAATCGCCCAGGAGTATATCATCTCCAACCAGGCTATCGGGGAAATTCTTGTCTACTTGCATTGGCATAACAAGTTCGCCCCTTTTCCATTGAGCCGGAGACAATGGGATTTTCCGAGGGCGCCCAACGTATTTCATGATTGCATTGCTTTTCTCTGGCGGATGAAAGCTGTAGAGTACATTGAGGCTAGTCAGGTCTACCGAGATATTCAGCCCTCAGCTCACGATAATCCGTGAAGCAATGGAAGAGATATTGTTATTCTAGTATGATTTAGCTCACCTCGATGCACAATCCCAATATCATGCAGCTGTTTCAGGGCTTGTAGTAACTGTGAGGCAGCAGAAATTCGGGTCGCGACTGGTTTCTTCTGACGATAATCTCTAATATTCGGGCCTTGCAGGGGAAAAACGAGGACCCGGTGATTCCCATGAGGGCTATGAAGAAAGAAGGTTTCCCGATATGTTAGAAGACTGGAAGTATCCTGTGCGGTCCTGATTATCTCATTCTGTATGTGAAATTCATGCTCTCCCAGTTCTCCGGGCACCACGATTTTGAGAGCGACATCCTTCTTGATGGCTGTATCATGCGCCATCCAAACGACCGAGAAGCTTCCGTGGCCAAGTTTATGTTCGACGCGATATCTGTCAGCGAGGACTTCTCCGATACAAATAGGATAATACAAGCCTTGGGTATATCTCTCTAGCTTTTCGGAAACTTGCTTGATCTTGTCTTCGTGATCTAAGCCTACTAAGTAGCCTCGGTCGTTGTTAGTGCTGTCCTGAATAGGCATGCTGTTTTCAGGTTTGTGGGAGGGACATAATTATCGTCATGTATGATTATTAGAAATCGGTGGCCTACTTTGAGCGTTCAGGGGAAATCACGGGGAAAGCTTGAAGACACATATAGTATATTGAAGGTGTAGTACACTATAATAAATCCATGAATAATGGATTGTCGTATGTTCACATCATTCGAGCAAGATAGTTTGCTAAGGGGTGGTAGGCAGTTCTGTGCATCATAGTGAGTTGCACGCCTAGACTGACTCTCCTCACAGGATTATATCTCTGGTAGCTCAAGTACCGTGCACCAGTTACAAACAGTCGCGCAAAGCTTTTCCTTTGCGGAATTGTCTACATGTGTATCGGAGCCACGCACTATCGGATCATCAGCTTTGAATTGCGTCGTACGTAGAAGCAAACATGCCATATATAGGAAAACTCCGCTGGCCATAGCTATTCAACCGCACGAGATAATTGTGGTAAGGAGTAAGCTTCATAATTCTAACGTTTTGTTACCCGTTGTAGTAAACGAAACCAAATTACATAGCTAAAGCGTTGCTCGTTTCCGGTTCTAGTAATTGATAGTCTTCAAATCTACTTCAGCGGTAGGGTGTCTCAGGGAGAAAACGGGATGATTTTAGTGGCTACACTTCACGCTTCGCATACCCATGGCAGGCCATTTGCTCCGATAGATATTCATTGGTTATATGGAGCCTTCGGCTTATTGTGACTAATAGTATTCTCTATCACAGTCGCACAGTCACATCTCGTCCATCGCCGGCGTTCCCGCAAAGGGTCTCCCATCATGGCATGAATTGGATCATGTGTGATTTCGATAAAATCTCAACGGGTCTGTGGAATCCAACTGGGACCACACCAGTCCCAGGGAAATTTGTCCAGCGGCCAAACAATTCACAATGCCACCAACACGCGGACTTCCTTGGCACACGATCTGAGTTCAGAGATAATCATACCCAGATTGGTTTGATCTAGTCGACTCTCCTAGCAAGTATCCAGCCACAGAAAGCCATAGCGCAATACGGCGTTAGCCGTCTCGTATCAATCGGTGAGCGTCCCTGGCGGCATTATTTTCCCGGAATATCGTTAACATCAATTCAAGATAAAGTGGAGTGGACTTGGCGCAGTGTGATGGTAGAACCGTGTGATGTTTCTTTGTGTCTTGATAGCATGAAATAGTTGCCGTAACCTGACCCAGATCATCGGGCGCAGGGTTTAGCTGATTCGGACTGCCGCGGATACAATTTGGGCTTGGGCCGAGTGTCTCTTAAAAAATTTACCAAACCATGTGAGGAATGAACTACGTTGATAATTTTGGGAAGCTACAACCCTAATTAAGTAATGAATTATCCTCATGTCAGCATGGATCTAATAGTTTTGGCTGGGCACCCAAAGAAGTGGCGCGTAGAATATTCTTAGATAGACAGGCACCTAGGCTTGGCATAGCTGCTGCACGTGTCTGGCTGGTCGGGTATTCGTTGGTCTCTTGGCGAAATGTGATACCTACAACGGCGTCCAGTATACAGGCACTGCAGGCAGATGCGGAGCGCGACAAAGAGTGAGATAATCATTAATCGGCTCGGATAAGGAAAAAATGGCAGCGAAAGCATAATACACAGCTTATAGATCCTTACGCACTGTAAACAGACGCTGTAGGCGCGTCGGGTCGGAAAGGGACCGAGCGTTAGTAGGTGGGTTCTAATTGCGGACGATCAGTTGACATTAGTTACTAAGTAACTAGTCGGAGTGCGCTCCGGCATTTCATCACCTAATGGAGCGCTAACAACTGGAGTCTAGATCGCACGAAGCCCGGTGCTGGTGACACCGAAGTAAATACGGTATAAAGATCACGATGCGATTTACATAATGCGGGTACGAAAAATACGAGAGGGCGAAATAAGACGGTATATGAAGCAAGTTAGTTTGGCAGCTATTGAAGCGGGTCGTCTGGGGGCTCAGGTGTTCTTGGCATCACTCTAGTCTCCTCGTATTTTCCTAGCGCACTATATGCGATGCTTATGATGTCAGTTCATATCCGCTGTTCTCATTTGCTCCCTCCCGCCACTCCGGTGGGCGAAGCAACCCGTGATGTACTTACTTAGATAGACAGAGTATGTGGTGATGTAAGGCGTATATAACTTGACTGGACGCCTTATTCATCCCGTCTCATCATCAGCTTCATCATCGTCACCGTCAACAACACTCTAAAGCTACTTGTCTTACAACCAGACCGAACCCAACCCTCCAAAAATCAATCTTCAACTTCTCAGAAACTTCACAATCATCGCCAAAATGCTTGCCAACGCTCTTTCGCTCGCTCTCTTCGCCGGTGCCGTCATGGCATCTCCTTGCAAGCCTTCAACCACCACTCCTTCGTACTCTACGACAGCTAGCGCCTCGCCCAGCCCAACATCCACGGCTGTTGTTCCTGGCGACAAGTTTGGCATCCTAGCCCTACGCTCCGCTAGCCCTATTCACTTCGCCCAGTTCAGCGCCGCGCTGAGCTCTATCTTCTTGAACCTGCCTTCTCAGAACGCTACTTGCGACGACGGAACCAACCCCACTACCGCAGACTCTGCGACCTTCACTCTCTCCGAGGACGGTGGCCTTTACCTCTACGCCGCCAGCGCCACTCCCCAGCAACTTTTCGTTGACCGCTCCGGCATGGGCCAAGGCAAGCTTGGCTACACCACCGGCGCTCAGCCTGCCCCCCGCAACGGCGAGCGCACCGCCTTCAGTATTGATGAGTATGGTGATCTGAGCTTCAACGGAGCGGGCTTCATCGCCTGCCCCAACAGCATTGATGGTGCTTGGAGCGTCTGGGTTGACGCCGGTGTGGCTAACCCCGCCGGCAATTCGGGCTGCCTGGGACTCTCTGCTCGTACCGTCAAGATTGCGGGCACAGCTGACAGCTGCCTCTACACGCAATAGAGGATTGGGATAGAGATTAGCCCAATTGAAGTATATAACGGGATCTAGGATTTATAATTTACATAATGTTTGAGTTTGTATAACACCATAAATTAGCGGGATATTAGAAAATAATTCCAATTATATAGATGTTTCTATTGAGCTAGGATAGCAACTGCAATGGTAGTTAATCCACTACTCGATAGGAAATAAAATTGACATCATGAATCTCATAAAACTGTCAACATTGTTTGGATGCATTAAAGCCGATGTTTTCCTCTACGGTAATACAAAATAATATCGTCATGGCAGCGTGAAAGTTGGACCTGCGTTACGCATGGAACGGGCCGCTCCGCACCCTCGAAGAACGTGTTGCACCATCGGAATCGGTAAGACAATCTGCAGCAACACGCATAATGATCTTGCGTCTAACCATCATGGAGACGATAGGGCACCCTTTCCTACAACTCCCCCTTCCCTTCTAAGCTTCCTGTGGGGTCGGTCATGCATTCTGTATCAGTTTTCCCCACCATATTCTTATCAATGTCGGCGATAATAGCCGACCTCTCTAACCAGAGGTTAGGTAAAGATAGCGCCCGTCTCGCGGCTGCGGGCATACTATATTATACCAAGGGTGAACAAATACGTGTCCGAGTGCCGCAATGGTGTGCAAGTGTCACGGTAGAGAACAAATTTACTACTGAAGATACACCGCTCGCTTATCTGGGAGCGAATTGAAAGTTAGTACCTAGCAAACTGCTTTTGCGACGTGGCAATACTATATACGAGGATTTTGACACATTGGGACCGCCAAGAAGATTCAAGCGACTATACATCTCCACCTGCTGATACTACACCTCGACAACCAGATAATGAAGTGGACAGGTTGATCTACCTTGTATGGGAGGTGTAGACTCCTCAAATAATACAAATATAATCGTACTAAAAAAGGGTAGACGAACTTCGTACATAAAAAGACAAGAGGCTTTCCAGCTTGCTCGAATTTATGGGCACAAGTCATCCTTCGTGTGGCACGCACGACTGAATCAATTTTTCGGGCCACCGTACATCACCGGAATGCCACCCGTTAAAACTCTATTAGGAATTAGTTAATATGTAGGCAATGTACGTCGAGTCGAAGATGGTCAGTAGTATGCTAGTCTCCCCTGGGGGGAAGGGGGGTTGGAACTAGAACACCGGACCGCGGCACTATCAGAAGTAGAACGTCTTCGAAGGGATGGCGTTGGTTGTTTCATACATGGCACCGTGGCAAATTGAAGCTATACAGAGCCTTCTTCTACCCACAGAAGTCAGTCTAACTCTCATAGACAAGGGACTAAATGGCATTGCCGATGTGATAAATGTCGCGTATAGTCCGTTATTACCACACGGTGATAATGGCGGTTTTTACTCCGTGACAATAAATATCAGACACATTACGATACGTAAAACTGCAACGTTAATATATAATCAACCCCCTTTGCCGTAACTAGATGCACACTTATTGATACCACGTGCTCCGGTATTATAGAACGCGATCGCACTATCACAAGGCGAATAGCCAAGAGACTTAGTTGTATATAACTAGACGATGCCTTGGGGGGAGGAAGGTGGCTGGCTTTTGAAGACCTTCGAGCAACGACGATAGTCTATCACCTATCTCAAGATTAATTAGAGTTCCTGGCATTGGAGCAGTTAACCTAATCATTGCTAGAGAGGACTAGTAAATCCACAAAAAAAAGGTTTTACTATTGTGTGATATTCTATTTAGGCAGGTTGGTGCGTTTAGGCGTACAGATGCCATGACGTAAGTTTGCTAAACAAAAGCGAAAAGCACGGAGAAAACTTCAGAGATCGGCTTGACCCTTATCGCTTCTTCAGTCTTTGATATTGATCGTTTTTAGGCTTTTATTCACTATTTATCACAGGGCCAGAAGTCCCTGTATAGGGCTCCCGACCTCAGAGCAGGCTAATACGTGCTACTAGCCATCAGTCTGACTGAGACCTTTTAGGAAAACCAATACGCTTAAAGATTGAAATTGAACGATAGATTATTCTCTACGTTTCTCTAACAGTGGATCCTAACAGAATTATTGACTAGCAAAATGGAACCTAGTTCTCAGCGCTTGATTAGAAACTCTTATCAAACAAATATATCACTGTATGGCACTGGACCATTCTTTCCAATTTCGTAAACAGTTGTAATAAATGCCCTCTAACTTTGAAAACAACACAACATCCGCTTACCTCGATGCCTAACACTCGGTGCAGTAGCGCAAACTTAATATAGGTGATTAATCCCTGCGAGCGCAGTGTGAAGGTACGAGGCACAGTGTAAGAATACCCCTCATGGTGAATGTCATGTTGATCAGTCCATTCCCTCTACCACATCAAGCCTGACTCACTATCAAACAATTCTATAAATTAACGCTCTAATATAAGCAGCTGAATCTTCTCTTCTTCTCCCTTTCAGTTTAAAACTGCCAGAATTTCTTCGGGTACGTGCAAAGCCGGCCGAAGGCAACCTAAATAACCTCCAGGATCGCGGACTTTCGGGTAAGCGCCCCTCCACCCCGGCCACCTCGGAGTGACGGTGACGGCAGGTTCTCGACGCGCACGGTATTACTTTACTCGCAAACTACGCAACGCGACGTATTCATTCAAGGGAAACGCCATGCCCACCAACTCCATCACTAGAAACGGCTTTAGCTGTAGCTACGGCAGGTTCTTCGCTGAGCCAGGCCGTGTGGAATGCGTGTCGGGAACATCTCTCTGGGACGCATTTCTACCAAAATTGAGCCCCGTCGGAAACCAACTTATTCGTGATGGTGGTGCATCATTTGTCCGAGGCCAGTTTAAGCATTACGATGTCGCCTTTGACGAGAGGGACTTCTCTGGGAACGGTACGCTGCTTCTAAAGAAGATACTGAAGGCGGGGAAATGCGATAAGGTACCCGGTCACATCGCGAGATTACGCGCTGAGATGCACGCGGAATGGTTAGCACAGTTGACCATCGAAGAGATCTCCAACTACCCGGAATGGGCCATGGAGAAGTATTTCCTGACATCTGGACAACCGGACCGCGCGAAAACTCTGAGCGTGATCGGCTTCCCACAAGAGGTACATAGCTCGTACCGTGCGGGCCAGATGCGAAAGGCCGCAAGCGGAATTGCTGGCCTTCACCAAGCAACCGGTCACGGACCCAAGACACAAACCATATATATGGGCTGGGACTTCGCTGCGGTAGAACAAGCAGCAAAAGAGCATGCCGCTAAGGAGGCGAGAGCTGTCAAGGCGGCGGACGATGAGCGTGAAAAAGAACGCGCCGAGGAGCACGCCAGCTATTTGAAAGGTTTGAAGAAAAGAAAAGGTCCCCTAAAATATTCGCCAATCGGACAATACATAATCGACTGCAGAACGATCGAGGAGGGCTGGTCTATTACTCAAGCTGATGACTGGAGTTTCGATATCTACCCGACAGACCAGGAAGGAGTCTTCGAGGCATCATTCGATTTCGGCGTCCATGAGGGCATCATGGTTATGAGTACGGACGAAAAGATACTGGACGAATATTGTTCCCAACTAGATACCGATACCGATGACAACGAGGACGATTACGACGAGGATGATGATGATGATGATGATGATGACGCGGCCAGGGTTGAGACTGGCTCTAAGAGGAAAACTCCAGTTTCTACTGCGCGGGGCCACGGCAGCCGGTCTAAGAAGTCCAGGAATTCTAGTTCTACATCTCAAGACTTCCATTTGAAGATCAGGTGCACTGAGACTGGAGAAGGTCAGATATTTCCTGGTCCAGAGAAAGGCACTATCAAATTTGAAGATAAGACCATGGCCAAATTTTCAGCAATAGCCGGCCTACCTTGCGTAGGCACGGCAGTAGATTTCACGGGGCGAAAAATCGCAGATGTAGTTGATGGATATGGGAAGTTATGGTCTGACTACTCAGAAAGATCAGCCGAAAGAGCACGAGTTTCGAGATGGCACTAGGTATGTCTTGATGGGCAGCAATTCTAATGTGTGATTGGGTTGGGCCTGGGTATCGGGAGATTTGACACCGGAGTAGGAATAAATGATCGCTAGGTCATATAGGTTTCAGCTCGGTCGAAGCAGGGGCAAGGGCTCGACATCATTGACTCGAGAGCCTTTCACCATTAACTAAGACGGCTCTTTCTCTTTTAAAGAAGTAATATTTAATCACACCCTCTATCCCAACAGGAGCCTATTTGTCGCCTTCGGGGAATTCCATGGCCTAATGCCGGAGTGGAAGACTTACATCATTAATGACGAGCTTTTCCTTTATGTGCCTCATAGTATCACAATACGTTTCAACGATAAACTCAGGCCATTCTTCGCGACTGCAGACTAATGAAAATATCCGATAGCCCACTACCTCAACATCTGAGTATCAACACATGAAAAAGAGACATCCGTGCTAGAGACTGTAGCAACGCGATTGAATACATCTAGTACACACCTTTTTGCAAACTTGTTGTAGGATTTGGGGCCCTAAATCTTTACCGATTCAATTACATTGAGGACAGGTAGAGCGGCATAAACTATTTCGAACTCTAGGCATCCAGTCATCAGTAGTGCAGAAAGCATCAAGATACGCGATTGAAGAGGGGTCAGACTGATCCACCACGCCTTTCACAACCTTGCCATCCATAACCAGCCCGTAGCGACGGAACAAACCAGTCATTCTGGCGATCCGGATCAACTCTAAATCATTATCCGACAGATTTTTGGCTTCCGTCGAAAAAGTTTGCCAAAATATGGCCTCGAGCTCATGGCGATTGTCGTAGTAATGCCACCCTGCGGAATTCATGTAGCCGAGAATATTCTCAAAGCCCCACATCGAAAAGCCGAAGGGAAGTATCCTCGCCTCAGCCCAGTCAACGATTCCCGTGACCCTGCCGGTTTCGGGGTCTATGAGGGTGTTCATCTCGCAAAGATCTTGGTGAGTGAGGACAAAAGGTAGTGTCCCCGAGAAGAGCAATGGCAGCCCTTGGCGAACTATGTCTAGGTTTGACGCAAACCGAGAGGGTAGCGATCGAGAAAGGAGGTCAAATTTGTCACTGAACTCCCCAAGCAAGGAAGAAACCCCATCCTGACGAAGCCGTTGGCCGTAGTTCCACGACTGCGCAAAGAATCTATACGTTGTTACATACAGTTTGGGATAAAGCAAGGGACGGATAGACATACTTGGCGAAGTCTGTTGCGGTGTTGCGCTGTCGGAACGCAGCGTCTGGTGGCTGTGGAATAGAGACGTTCCTTGCCATAACGTAAGTAGCTCCGGGAAGCTTTTCCATCTCGTAAACGTGGAGGGGTCGTGATTGGCCGATTGTCCCATGGTACTTGCAGCTGGTTACAAATTGTGGGTGGGCTGTTGTCGCAAGACTGATAATGGAAGTGTCTAATTCAGATTCGTTGGTTCGAAACTGGAAGAGCTTAGAGTTGTCTGTCCCGGCTATGATAGTGTAACTGAATGCTCCCTGGATCTCGACGGGGTTCACCCGCCCACCAGCGCGAAAGAGAGCAAAATTGTCACATTCTTGTCTCGTCGCAGTTGTGTTCTCGGCAAAGAAAGAACTGATTGCATCATCGAGATTATAGATAATTAGCATCGTATTGGCAAACGGCAAAGAGCGACGGATATTTAAGAGTGGCAGGGAAGTGTGTGGAAAAGAATGTCAAGCCGTGGACGGATTCAATACTTTCAATCCAGGCACGCAGGCTTTCCCACTACCAGTAAGGTGATTTGCAGTGGGGTAAGTGGCGTAGGGGTATAGTAGGATCTTAAATATGGCCTATAGCGTGTACTATCATGTAAAGGATCTACCGTGCTTATGAGTCGGTGAGTCTCATATGTTGTCTTCATTCGCGGGCCCCTAGTGTCTTAGACTGCTCCCAAAGGGCCACGCCTCAAAGCAGCGGGGTGCTCGAGTCCCAAGACTGATAAAGCCCATTTACTTAACCCCTAAGCCTATATAGCCCGCTCCATTTACTCCACGGACCAGTCTTAAATTTGGCCCTACGGAACCTCTCTCGTAACATTTCCACGGGAGAAGGTTTGGTATTAGTTGTATACTACGTAATTTGCAGGTTCGTGTTCAATTTTTTACATGCTCTTCGATATGTGTCAGCCGCCAATCACGAAGTCTGCTCACCTAGCGTACCCCTCCACGGATCGCCTAGCATCTGAAGCCCCCTCTCAGATTTCCAGAACGACCCATTTGGGCATTCGTACTTCTCAAACTCGCTCTCTTTTACATCGCACGAGTAGCCGGGCGCTGTCGGTGTGACGTGGTTTCCGTCAGGCGTGCACGCCGCAGGCGCCTCGAAGACGTCGTGCAGGTGATCTGTGTACTCTAAGATACTCTTCTTGCCGGACACAACGACAAAGTCGATTGTGCTGATATGGGAGCATAGCTCAACCATGCCCGCACCACCCGAGTGCGGCACCACAGGTACGTTGAATTTTGCGGCCATGAGAAGTACGGCTAGGATCTCGTTTACAGACGCGAGACGGCACGCGTCGAGCTGTACTGCGTCTGTAGCCTCAGCTTGCAGTAGTTGCTTGAACATCACGCGGTTGTTGATGTGCTCGCCAGTTGCTACGCCGATCCCGTATGGTTTCAGCGCTTTGCGGATCTTAGCGTGACCGAGGATGTCGTCTGGTGATGTTGGCTCCTCAATAAACCTTGATTGATCTTAGCGGCCTTCTGACGAATGTCATCCTATGAAGTTTGATCTTTGATGAGATGAAATTGGAAGAAGGGCGTACCACAGTTTCATGTCGGCCAGGTTTCTCATGTATGCAATAGCTTCGTCGACATCCCAGATCTGGTTTACATCCACCATCAGGATACCCTCATCCCCAACAGCCTCACGCACGAGACCTAGTCTCTTGCGATCAGCCTCTAGCCCTAAACCAGCCTTCAGTTTGAAATGTCGGAACCCTTGCTTCATGGCATCTGAAAGTAACTCACGGACCTTAAAAACACATTAACAAGAACACTCCGAGAAATTTTCATCTTATTGACGCCACGTCGAAGAAAACCTATACCTTATCATCCGAATGCCCAAGCCATCCCGCAGACGTATTATAAGCTGGGACCGCTTTATTCTCAAGCGCAAGTTGTAGGCGCTCTGGCTTGGTCTTCCCAAGCTTAGCGAGCATCTGTAAGGCTTGGTCGGGAGTGATAACATCAGAGACGTAGCGGAAGTCGATGGCACGGACGAACTCCTCTGGCGTGAAATCCGTTACAAGCTGCCATAGCGGTTTCTTCTGGGATTTGGCCCAGAGGTCCCAAATTGCGTTCAAGACTGCGCACGTCGCGAGCTGCAGTATGCCGCGCTCCGGCGACATGAATCGGATCTGACCCGATTGCAGCTTTCGCTGTGTTAATCCCATGTTAGATACCAGAGATCCAAGCGTCCGACCGACGAGACGCGGTGCTAGTGACTTGATTGCTACACAGAGGATTCTGCGACGATCAGCCTAAGGAGCGGGAGTACGGGAGCGGGAGTAGATGGGTTTATCTATGGTAAGAGTGCGTACTCGTTTCCTTGTCCATTTGCAAACGACCACCCGGTTCCAATGAGTTCATGCATATTCGTCTGGTATTGGAGATATCCGAATGAGTTCTCACCCGCCAGATTCATCGGATCCGTGCCAATATTGTTGAGTGACGTAGGCCATCTGAGGTCACGGACTGTGAAAGATGTGATAGTAATGCTGTTCACGTCCATGATACTTTCTTGGGATTGAAAATAATATTGCTTTTTAAACTTCTAGGGGACTTAGAAAACAGTTGTTATGTACCCAGTTATGCTCATATAAGCTCATAAGGGCCTCATCTTATACTGCCTAGATCTAACCCGCTTCCTTGCAACCTAAATTAGTACGCTCGAGTGGGCCACCCCTGATGGTCGTGCGGAACCGACCCCCAACATCGGAATGCTCGACGGAAATGTTTCCGATCGATCTCAACGGCAATTCCGTAGAAATTGCGGAATTCACTAAATATTCTGGCAGATTAACATCGGGTTTAGAGCCATTCTTATAAACCCAATTTGAAATACGTGACGTTAAGTACCTATTTGTAGTGATCATATTTCCGAGCGAGTTATGTGCATTCTCGTCATTTCCTCAACGCACGAAAATGCTCAGAAGGGGCCACATATTACGACCAGGCGTCTACGCCCCTATCCTAACGCCTTTCCAGAAAGATGGTGAGAGCATAAACCTCGCTGCGTTCTCTACTAACGTCAAGCGTCTCGCCACAGCTGGGGTGGGCATCGTGATCGGAGGTACTTTAGGCGAGGGAGCCCTACTACAAAATGCGGAGCGCGCCACCATGATCAAAACCGCAAGAGAGACGATTCGGGGGCTGAACCCCGAGTCTAGAGTCCCTATTATCTCAGGATGCGTCGGTGCTAGCGTCAAAGAGTGTGTGCAGCAAGCCCAGGAAGCTGGCGCTGCTGGGGCAGATGCGATGTACGACGACTCAAACGGCTGCTATGAGATACTGAATAAATGCTTCCTTACTAAGACTTTAATAGAATTATCGCGATCCCATCGTATTTCGCCTTCGTTTATGCGAGAGATAAGAGCACAATCAAGTGCTTCTTTACATCCATTGCCGACAAGAGCCCCGTACCATTGTTCATTTACAATGTAAGTTGAGAAGCACAAATCAACTTCGAACAGAAAATAACAGGGTTCATTAGATCCCGTTTGCGGCCGGTGGTATTGACCTCGACGCGGAGTTCCTCATTGATATTTCGTGAGTCTCTACTTGGACTGCTATGTCAATTTCGAGATGCGGTCAAGCTGATGTATAAAACAGGGAACACCAAAATATTTGGTACATCTTTTGCCCTAATCGGATATAGACGCTCTTAGCTAATACGGCTATTTTAGTGGTGTAAAATTGACTTGTGGGAGCATCTCAAAGGGGTATAGCATCGCGCTCCATGTCAATTCCAGCGAGTATAAAGTCAGACACCCCTTGCCTTTCTTGGTGATGCCAGGATCTTCAGATTACCTTCTACCTGCCCTCATAGGGAGACAGAACGGTTGTATAGCTGGCCCGTATGCTATTTACTGTGTTAGTACAAGTTTATGATAGGATACTAACATCATGGCAGAGCGAACTTGTATCCCAAGACTTGCGTTCGAGTATTCCAAATGGGATCTAAAGCCATAAAAACAAGCGATTTCGAATTGTAAGTCGTTTCTCCAAAGAAACGCGGTAATAAGGGTGTTTAACCTAGTATGTATAATTAGGCTTCGCCAAGCCCAGACGCTACAGGACGCCATTACGGAAGCCGACTCTGTTATTAACAAAGTAGTAAGTCACTTACTACTCGACACGTATTCCGGCTTACCGGTTGTTTGTTCTAACTTGCATCAGGGCTTCCTCGGGATTAAGACAGCGAGCATTATCTTCGTGAACGAGCAATCAGGGGGCGCCTTCCGACCACCACTGACAGCGCCAAGTGATATAGCGACAGCAAAACTCAGAGATGGGCTAAAAAGAATTTTCGAGATCGAGAATTCTCTGTAGGGTTAATTAATTTCATATCATAGCCATGTCTCAATCCCAAGTCGTACTGGATCCGGCATTTCGTGCTGAAAACCCGTCCCATGATACACTCCACGGTATCAGTAGATTTGAGTCCCTACCTGCACCTAGAAATCTCTCCGATGACATGCTTTCTGATGCTATATATGGCTCTAATGGGATTTCGTCGATAAGGTTTAAATCCGAGTCCATGAATCCGTAAGAAAACACATCGTCCATGTTGTCCGGCATGATGTTAGAGAAGTCCCCATTCTGAGAGGCTTGCCCTTCTTTTTCCAGGATGAGATCCACGACACTGACTATGTTTCTCAAATTGCGGAGTATATTGCTGGCCGAAATGAGATATACCGCGAGTTCACGTAACATTGAGATCCCTTGCCGGTATGAGTCCGTGTATGCTGAACGATAGATATGTAAGTCAATGGCCGTAAGATATCTGGCGAGAAGAGTCGCAAGTATGAGGACTGCGCCCCCGAGGGCAGTGGATATATAAAGCCGAAACGTGCTTGTCATCTCTGTGGTTGTCATGCGCGCTTGCATCTCTTTTACTATATCCATTGCTAATTCGCCGCATAGCCGACCGTCCGAACTGCTATATGATAGCGAGACCATCGTGCGACGACGAAGCAGAAGCCTCAAATGATTCATCCGCTAGACGCGTGTTACCCTATGCTCATATACTACCTATGGAGGGGCAGCTTACCGTAATTACAGTCGATTGCTGTTCTAGCTGGCGTTTCGTTGGTAGGTCCTGCGTTGCCAATAAAGGCATTTCACGAAACTTCGTGTCCATCCAGTACATTATTCGTGCATCGAGCACGGTAATCTTCTCCCCTAAAGTATTGTTATCAGGCGCAGCTGTGGAGAAAACTTGATCCCAGACTTCGCCAGCAAATCTTGACCATGCGACCATGCAGGAAAGATAAGCAATGAAAGATTTATCTGGATCTGGCATTGGGATAGGTCGGTCGGGATGCAACGCCTACATATGAGTATACATAGTTAGCAACGTCACATCGCATATCGGACTGTACCAGAAAGTCTCACTTCGTCATCAACCCACTGCGGCTCGTCCACATCAACGTCGCTATCTCTTATCCCATACGGTCGGCCGCAGCTACTTGAGATTCGACGATCCGCAAAATACACAGTCCAGAATATACGTCGTCTCATATGTTGGGAGAAAGGAGAACAGTTTGCACCCCATAGTTTTTGTTGATGAAGGCCAAGTTGAAAGCAAAGCCGGCAAGCAAGACCAGACACGTTGTAAGCGGTATTTAGCTTTTCACTGTAGGTGAGGTACAGAGCCTAGACGTATTATTAGTGTACCGAACCCTGCCGGCTCTAGTTCCTAGGATACACTCACTTCGAAGACCAAGAATTGAAGCAAGTCTAACCCGTCTCGACCGCTGAGCTTCCGGCGGCACATGATTTCATCCGCGGCAAGGTACCACTGCCATCCCGGCAATCGAGTCTGGTTTTGAACGAGGCTAACGTCCGTCAAGATATCCGTGCAAGCAAAGAGGATATAGTTCGTCGCTAGGAAGCAAGCATCTGAGGACTCTAGTATGCGTGTCGAAGTCAACTTATCGCTCCGTGACCGAAAATCCCCTTGGTTTAAACAAGGATGGCTAGCATTGATATCTTTAAAGATGAAGTCCAGGTAGCGAGAGTATTGCGCCTGCGCCGGGAAAGGTAAGCTCTTCCCACCCAAGCAAATAACCTTGAGAGAGTCTGCACCCTGGTCCGTTACAGTGGGCGTTGAGTCTCTATTTGTATGGCCGCCGTCTCTCTCCTGATGTGATGATGGAGAGCTCGTCGGACGAGTCAGTTGTTCTCGCAGAGAAGCAAGTTGTACATTGAACGCATTTACTGGTGCTTGAAAAGCCGTATCCCCTAGTCATAAGTTAATTATACCGATGCTCGCTAGTAACGGTTTCTAGGATGAAAAGGTAACCTTGAAAGCCGCTTTCTTCATCCAGTTGTGGGAGTTCATGGTTGGCCCTAACACTACTTTGAGGTATGAGTTCCATGAGCGTCCGGATGGTAGACTCTATCGTCTTCATCCGAGTCTCCATAACTGAATGGCCACTATCACCGTTGGCATTTGGGCTAGTGGCAACACTAGGAGAGAGCGTCGACTGTGCTTCTTGTTGCTCAGGCCGCTCCGATGGCAGGGGTACATTCGGAAAAGCACACCTCGTCCCACGCCGTGAACATCGCTGACAGGGTTGAGTGCCCGAACACTACGCTCTTAGTCTTCTAGCGCCAAAAATGAATTGGGCTAGGCGTGAGAACCTTCAATTTCCTGCCCCTACAGAATAAACTTGTAGAAAACCGTCAGCCATAAGTTCGTGTCGGGGATAGCATTTCCTGGAACATTCTATACATACCAGGCCTTCGATGTATACTTTCCCCGCGTTTTCTTAGCTGCCGTCGTACCACTCGATGTCACGGTCTCCATTATGATCGCTTCAGGGTTCTGTGTATTATCGTGGATAGATGGGCCCTTACATTCTCAATGTTTCATTTGAGAGAGATGCACTTTAGGGTAATAGGACGTGCGACATGCGGGGTGGTTGAGGTGGGGGAATTGGCGTGACTTAATAGGGGTAACTTATATAATCGGCTAGTTGGAGACGTGAAGGGTGCTTCTCCCACAAAAAATAACTTTAGGATATCTTCGGTCTATACTATGCATCTCAATAGCAGAGCGTTAAAGTCAAATTTGTGTTTCTGACCGGATGGGCCATAATAGAGTCTGGGTTTCCCGAAATCTAAATTCGTGAAGGGTCTTACGCCTAGGCTTATGAATGATGGTCTAGCTAGCCCTTAACCGCACTAACCGGGAAATTGAAATACAAAGACGACAACTCGTGTCTCTAAAGAGCACCCTTTGTATTTTTCTATGTGAAGTCATAGGCCGGAACTACTCAAAAGCGTAAAAGTGGTATTGAATGTTTCTGGCCTAGTCAGTTGTTAACATCCCCTATATCTTCCAATAATATATATATATTTCCATCGTGAGTCATCTTCATTTTAAGGTAAACCCACGCGCCACTCAGAGCCCTCTCCGTTAAGTCCAAATCTAGCAGTACTCATATCCTTGACCGTTGTACGTCTCATATCACGGCGGAACTTGCCCTCGTAGGATCCACCGGTGGCGCGGTGCATCACTGACGTATTGTCCCAGATGATCATATCGCCAGGCTCGTTCCATTCGATAGTAAGGCGGTATTTCGGCTTGCTAATATGAGCAAGAAGCTCCTTGATCAGCGCCGTGCCCTCCTCCGGCTCCATACCTACGATGCTGTGAGTGTATGAGGCGATGTAGAGGTTTTTACGGCCACTCCACTCATGAACCTGGACGAGTTTATGCTTGCTCAGGGGTAGCTTCCACGGATCCGTATCCTTAAAGTACTCGGGCATTGCTGTCTTACGGGAGTGGAAGAGTGAGTGATTGGCGACGAGATTCTCTATCTCGGCCTTCTTCTCCGCTGGGAGATCGTCGTAAGCGGTGCGGGAGTCCGAGAACTGTCTCGATATTAGCATGTTGCATCTTTCCCCTTTACTAAGTGCGGAATTCGTACCTCGGTAGCGCCGCCCATACCGGCAGGGGGTATGATGTGAGCGAGTAGGAGCGAGTGGCCAGCTCGCCTCGCGTTGAAAGAAGAGTCCACATGGAACAACTCATTGGCCTTGTTGCCAATAACTTGTGCAGCGGTCAGAGCAGCGACGTCACCCGTGGTAGGATCAATATTCCCGGCATCGAAGAGCTCTGGGTAAGCGAGACGATGGGTACGTCCAGCCTTCTGGTATGGCGTGACGTCGTCAAGTTCGCCAAAGTACTTCGAGAATTTGATATGTGCCTCATCCGATAGGCCAGTGCGACGGCAAACAACAGCACCATACTAGCTCACAGCCTGTAAATAGGGGTAATCTGACTTGTGATATAAATTACGCCTTACCTTATCAACTACCTCTCGGATCTCTTGGTAGAGCTGTGGAGAGATGTCTTTGCTCCAGTTGACACCTTCAAGGGAGGCGCCAAAAGTAGGATGGAGAGGTGTGACTTTCAAGTTGAATTTGGGAGTGCAAAACGGGCCAGGGATGGTACCCTCAATCCTCAGAGGAACCCACGTAGGGGTTGGAGTAACAGTGACGGTTTGAGTGGTAGCCATGATGAGACACAAAAGATAAGGTTAACTGGAAAGGTGACGCAAGCTCGTGTTTGAACGGTGCACTAAATTTAACCATGTCAAACTCACATCGTCTAGCAGCCTCATTTATGGCCCCGATGCCTCCCCGACATCTGGAACTGAGGCGGCAATACTTCTGCATACGCGTCGCTATGATTCCGTCCAACTCAAGTCTTCCAGTCCATCAGCAGACTGAGACGGAAAGACATCGGAAATGTGCGGAAATGCGGCTGCCCCGCACTTGTCCAGCCAAGAACGCATTAGGAATATGGGGGTGCGGATTAAAAGCTACACAATGACGCAATAAGGATAGGTCTCTTATATATTTAATGAAAAATATAGAAAACAATTTTATGATTAATCTTGAAGCTCGCCTAGCGTTTCCCAATTAATGCCCTGTCTCTCACGTAAACCCACGTGAATTTCTTCTTACATCGCTAGGAAACATGACGTCGTATTAGTAGGCGGAATTTAGTCGGAACCGTAGTCGCTATTAAAATTTGCCGACAATTCGCGACTCTAATGCCAAGGAATTTTGCGTCGTGGAAAGTCGAATGATCTCTTGATCCGAAAGCCAATCATGGATACCCTCAATACAGAAGTAGCGACATACAGTCTGTTCCAGAACAACACTAACAAGCGATGGTGGCTTGATCCGGGACTACGCATCAACGTGTTGCATTGCTGTTGTTTGTACTTTTGTGTCTTCTATCTCGGGTTAGTTTCCCCCAGTCATGAACTCAGATAGGGTAAAGATACTAAATGTGGTTCTCTAGCTACGATGCCTCCCTATTGAACGGGCTCCAAAACATACCGCAATGGAATGAATACTTTGGTAATCCCTCGGGAAACTACTTGGGTCTGATCTCGGCCAGCTTGTTCTTGCGTATGTTTTATCTAACTCAGCCATATTCGCGAATTTTAATTAGTTTAATTCGTAATCACAGCTGCGATAGTGTAATCAGAGCGTCCGCCCTCCTACTCGACGGAATTTCATGTTGACCTCGACATAGGACTCCATATTTCAGCTCTGCAGTGAACTCTAAATTTGGTAGAAAACCTGCTCTCTGGACTGGATCCATTATCCTAGTATGTTGATCAATTACACATATGAAAGTGCATCATGCTGATAACCGCTCAAGATCACTGGAGCTATCGTCAACGGCACTGCAACGAGTGGCGGTGCATTCATAGGAGGTCGAGTTCTCATGGGGTAAGCGTATTAGCCGCAGCATGGAATTTACAAAAGAGATATACTAATCAGGTGACAGTGTTGCTGGCCCATTTGGGAAGATCACTGCTATCGCTCTTCTCCAGGAGATTGCCCATCCTAGACTAAGACCGTGAGCAACTTACCTAAGCCCAGGTAGATTTCATACTTATAATATTGACACAGCCTACTTTCATGTATCTTCTATGCCAACTACTACGTTGGTTCGATCGCCGCCGCCTGGTTCACCTGTTAGCAAACCTTACCCTCTTATAGGACGACTTTAACACATTTCTTCAGACGGCGCACTCGAATGGGGAAGAAATGACTGGGCATGGCGTGGACCGTGTATTTTCCAAGTCTTCTCACCTCTTGTTGTCTTAATTGCCCTATTCTGGATCCCAGAAAGTCCAAGAGTACGTATTACACATCCGATATAAAAAGCATTGAAGAAGTTCACCAGATATGCTTAGTGGCTAGTTCATCACGGGCACAAAGACAGGGCATTGGCTGTTCTAGCGAAGTACCACTCGAATGGAGATAGAAACGATGAGCTCGTTCTTCACGAACTTAACGAAATTTGCTCTACACTGGAACTTGAAGAAGAAAACAACAGAGCAAAGTTTTCTGACTTTATAAAAACCCCGGGAAACCGAAGAAGGCTTTTCGTGCTCGTCACCATGGCCATTGGCACGGTAAGCCAACAAGTCAATATCGACGGGAATAAGCCGATTTCGCTGTTTCTACTACCCCTATTATTAGCTGACAATGACGTTATCTTTAGAACTGGACAGGAAACGGAGTCATCACATATTATCTTACTCCTGTCCTCAAACTTGTTGGAGTCAAGAATGTTAAGCAAATAGGTATGACCCCAATGCATCTTTCTTTTTGCCATCGTTAAACTGATATCTTTTAGCTGGGATAAATGGAGGACTCGCTGTTTGGAACTTAATATTAGCTTTTTCCGGTGCCTTGTCGGCTGAGCGACTCGGCCGGCGATTCCTCTGGCTTATTTCTACAGCCGGGTGCTTGGTTTCTTTCATCATAATTACCGGATTATCGGTAAGATCCGCATGCACATTACATAATAGCACATGGTGGGGTGATTAATAACACTTCCATACCTAGGGTGGATTCGCAGCAACAGGCCAGACAGCGACTGGCCTTGCCACTATTCCTATTCTCTTTATTTTCTACGGATTCTATGATTTTGGATGGACTCCATTGCCATGTAAATTTCACTTATGGAACTCATACAACCGGCAAGTATAATCTGACTCATGCTATAGTCTCCTATGGTGCTGAGATCCTGCCGTATCACATGCGGCTCAAAGGTCTTAGTATTCTCCTGTCGGTACAAAGCATCTTACAGGCTTTTGTGAGTTACTCAACACAGCTCAGTCTGGCCGTTACATAGTCTGGTAAAAGCTAAACAATCAGAATCAATACGTCAACCCAGTTGCTCTAGGCGCGATCCATTGGAAATAGTAAGTAATCTTACTGTCACACTTGTAAAGTACTATTGCGTGCTTTACTAAAATTTGACCAATAAATTAGCTATTTTGTATATGTTGTTCTAGATGCCATATATCTCGTTATAATCTTCTTCTTCTTCCCCGAAACACGGTGAGTCTGCAATTCTCTAAGCACAGCTACATGTGGAACTAACTGCTCTCCCCCAGGCGTCTTACCATTGAAGAGGTATCCGTAGTCTTCGATAAGGGCCGACTCGGAATTAGCGATGCTACTACCGCCGAATTCGCCCAACAAAATCAGTTGGACAAGGGCATAAAGGCGGACAATGGGACTGATAAGGAAGTTAATGTTGACGAGATTGAGGGGTGAAGGAAGAACAAGAGGTTTAATTATTTCGTATTGGTGTCCAGTCATCGAGGTTAGTATGCTGTGGTGACACCGGTGATATAGCCATGGTGCTCAATATGCTTAATTTTTATATGTAGACCTCGGTGATGAACTTGGCGGCTTGTAACGCAAGCGTAACGCTAGGATGTGTGCCGAATTGAGCGCACAGTGAGCAATTATCAGTTTTATTTACGCCTTATCCTAAATTGGACTCTTTAAGGCATTTGATTCGCTGCCATGTTTTTCGCGTTCACATGCGAGAAAACTCTCTCCACTACCTAAACTACCAAAAGGTACTAGCCTAAGTTAGCTAGTATGAGTCGGTATCCATAGCTATTGACGACATTCTACTATCCGTCAGACCCCAGGCCATCTCATGAATTTTCGTATCAAAAACGAAAAAGGATACCCCAAGGCTCCGGACGTTCATTATTCTTAGCCATAGCACGATTACAAATAACCTCTAATTTAAAACCATATATAGAATGACGACATTTATGCCTCCTAAAGTTAACAAGTCGTAATAATTATAGCAGTGGGATAATTATGGTGACATATAAATACAGTCTCGCGCTCGACTCGTTCCGCTTTGTCATGGATCTCCTACCTGGCACAATATTCTACTGGTCTGTTGGTGCCCAGACGTCACTATGGAGCACATTCTAGTATTACTTGCCGCAGAGGTAGTCTCGGCGGCCGCTTCATGCACCCGGACCGCGCCCTATTCACATTTACCACGTTGTAAAGTCACGCCTTCCGATTCCGCCTGGCCTTCATCTCTAGAATGGCAAAAACTGAACAGCTCACTAGGAGGGTCAATGCTGAGGACAACCCCTGCTGCTTCGTCCTGCTATGCTGATAACCCTTTCGGTGCTCTCGAGTCCTGTGACGATGTCTCCTACGGATGGGGTTACTCTTACTTTCACTCGAATCTTCCGGAATCGATTGACTATCCTATCTGGGCAAACAACTCTTGTCTCCCGCCGAATGCGACCGGTTATGACGTCTCGTCGGGTTGTCATGTCGGCGGCTATCCGTCGTATATCGTCAACGCCACTACGTCCAAACAAGTTGCGACTGCACTAAAATGGGCATCCGACCGAAATATTCGGGTTGTGGTTAAAGGAACTGGCCATGACTTAAATGGACGGTAAGATAGTTCGGAAGGTAGCTCTATTTGACTTAACTAACGAGGACTAAAACTGTGGCAGCTCAACTGGTGCTTTCTCACTTTCTATATGGACTCGTCATTTCAACTCTCTCGAAATCGATAGCTCCTGGCCAATCCCAGGCTCTAATGATACGGCACATGTTCTTATTACTGGAAGCGGCAACAACTGGGGCGAGGCGGTGCTGTATTCTTTGAGCCATGATCGCGTCGTGACAAGCGGAGTAGACCGTACTGTTGGCTTGGGCGGCTTTATCCAAGGTGGCGGCCACGGCCCGCTCTCAAGCACCTACGGCCTGGCGGCAGATCAACTTCTGCAAGTCACAGTAGCGACTACGGCAGGCGATGTTCTAGTATGTAACTTCGCCCAGAATCAGGATCTCTTCTGGGCTGTTCGTGGTGGCGGTGGCGGCCAATACGGGGTCGTGGCGGAATACGTTCTGTTGACTTATCCCACTCCAAATACCCTCACTTCGGCTAGCATCAGTCTCGCCGCAGCCAACATGTCGGATTACAGGAAAGCGACGGTAAATGCCACTTGGGCCGCGTTCGCGCAGCTTATGTCAAGCTTCCCCGATATCATGGACAAGGGCGTCACCGGCTCCGGCGCTGCTTTTACCGGAGTATCTGCAAGCGGTATCCTCGGCATACCTGAATCTATCCCTGGTGTGCTGTTGGCTTTCAACGTTTGGGCTCTGAATATGTCTTCGGAGGCTATGGGCAATTTACTCAGGCCTCTTCACAACAGCATTCTCTCCAACCTAAGTGACCCTTCTCTTGTTTCATTTACGATCAGCGATCCTTCAAGCACCAACTACAGCGACTTCTTTGCAGCGATCAATGCATCACCCAGCACTGCAGGTCAAATCAGTTTAAGCGCAAGCCGTCTGCTCGGGAGAGCCCAACTCAGTGACCTTGCCTTCGATGAAGTAGCCCTCTACTTGCAGCGTATAATGGCTTCGCAAACTGAGGCCGAAGGTACTATGCTTACCATAGGCTTGCAGGGCGGGCCTGGTCCGCGAAACACGCCCCAGGAGAGGCGTGGTGCCGTCAATCCCGTGTGGCGTGATATCTACATTCACATTGTTAGCGGAGGTGCGAATGTTGACACGACTACGCGGACACCGGGTTCAGCTTTGCATCAAGCAGGGGAGTGGCTCGAGACTAATAAGGAGGCGGTTTTTCGTGAATGGGCCCCTGAGACTGGCGCCTACATGAATGAAGCCAACCCTTTCAACTCAGAGTGGAAACACGATTTTTATGGCGCCTCGTACCAAAGACTGGTACAGATCAAGAGACAATTCGACCCTACATATACGCTCTCGGTTTGGAGTGGAGTGGACAGTGACTTCTGGGAATACGATATGGATTCCGGAAAGCTCTGTCAAACAACTTGAAGTAAGAGTTCGAAGTACTAGCTTGACGGAGGCTTTGCCTCCTCATTGGAAGCCTCACTTTATAAAGCTGTAATTTAGGTACAATGAGATAATATTCAGCAGATGACTTAAAAATACTACCGTATTAGGATGTAAGTACCTACTTACCTACTACTTAGTACCTATGCTGCAAGTAGGTACATTGTATTCACATGATTCCCAAAACAGTCGGAATAGCAGAGGTGGTCGGTAACTGGGGGAGTACTGGGGTAAGTACTTATTTAGCGTCCATTTAGCCCCTAACACCCCACCATCGAGTCAGCCATAGAGAACGCCTAGGCACGGTAGTTGGAAAACAACACGCATAGACGTCGATACACACGTCAATAATCCCAAGACGATGGTACCCATACCCAACCACATTCTCGACACGTCTACTCCGTACACTACCTAGATAAGACCCGAAATGATTCAAGATGATGTTAGCCAATCGCTATCGAGTACGTCTCTAGCGAACAGTTGCGAGAGCAGACGGGGATTGATTGTATCAATCGATACGGACACGGACGCTCCTCGAAGAAGTCCTCGAAAATATGGCGACGACCATGACAACGAACAGCACCAACCTCTTTGCGATAGCGGTGCGAGCCCGACCCGCTGAGCCAGACGAACCACGCATCTAGCCAGTCCATACGATCGATGAACCCCATCAAGCGAACCCAACATTTATGCTGTACACAAGCTACAGAAGCTACAGAAGCCCGTCGATCGCTCCGCCAATGATCTTGTCGTAATCAGCGCGCCCATTAACTAAAACTCCCTCGATATCTACTGGAAATACTACTAGACATAGTAGCGAAAGCGAATGAATTTTGAGATATGTCGAGGTCAGGCTGCGTGGAATGAACACATTCACGAATGTGGTTTGGAGCTCGCCATGACGGACTACATAGGGGCAAGGGTCAAGAACGTAACGCATGCTAATATCGCGAAATCATTTCAGCCTTTAATACGACCAGAGCTAGAATGAGAACCGCCCGCTATCCACTAGAATGCCCAACTACATACGAACTGCTGCTAGATCGGACCAGCTTAGCAGTCTTATTCGCGACTTCGTAGCCGGTCCACGGACCCAAATCTTCAACCAGTCCCGCTACGGGTCCTTGCACACTATGCACAGCGCGTATTCCCCGAGGCCAAGGTCGAAAGTAAGCGATATCCTAAGGCACAGGCTTATCTAGACATCCGACTAGCTACCTAGTTTAGCCGGGTGGACGAATTCCAAAGCACTAGCGGCCTTGTCGTTCTTGTACTGACCGCTATAGTTAGCTGTGTGCCGGGAGCCGTGGTTTGCATTGACCGACGCGATTACTTCAACGTCCGCGGCCCCCTTCGTATTGTCCAGCACCTGCAACATCCCGTCCATATATCTACCGCATTACTGTTTAAGTAACCTCGGTAATTAGATGATTGCTGATTCCCGACCTCGATCGAGCTCTGCGTAGGAAAGGGATGAGGGTAAGCACATTCTCGATGGATCGGTGAGTAGGTCAATCACTCACTATAGATCGTTCCCAGGCCTGTGATTCTGGTTTACTCTAGAAGATCGGCCCAATTATGAACTTATTTCTAGTCTCTTCTCAAATCATTCCTCATTTACTCCTGCGGCCAGCTAGCACTCGTTCTTTCCCTATGCCCTCTTCGAGGTGCTCTAAGCGTGGCTCGACAATCACCACATCCACAGGCGCAAAAAGATCTAGTTGAGCCCAAATAACAAGGTTACCACTATTACTCGTTGCAGTCAAGAGATCAATGCTTCGATTGGTATGTGAGATCGTTCTAACCGCCTCAGTACGTGACGGGCTCGAGTTGCCTCACAAGAGCCCTATTATGCTGATACATCTCGACTCACTTCAGTAATTGCATCTAACCAAAATTCTACCAACCCACCGATGAGCAGAACCGTCTTGGAGGATTCATTAGTCTCGCTGCAAGAGACTGCTATTGCCGCCGGGGTGTAGATCACTCTTAGCAGTTCACCGTACACATTCTCAATATAATATCAATATGTGGCTTGATCGCAATAAAGATGAACACGGGCTTTGGTGGACACTTTGCACCGCCTCAACGTTTCACAATTACGCGCAGCACAATTCTCCCTCAGTTTTCATTGAACGAGGTATCCATGTACTAGAGGCTAAAGCCAGCCTTTACTTAATAACGCGAGCTATTACTCTCGAGCAATCTTCTGTAAATAGGCTTTATTTATGCTCTCGAACTACCAATTAATTTCATCTCAGGAATTTTCCATCTTGTTCCAACAGATAACGAGAGAGGCGAGAAGGCTTTCTCTCTTGCCGCTACAACTACCTAGTCAGGCCCGATTGACTGGTAACTTTTTTTAGTCTAATATATAGCAACGAGCACAGTAGCAACGAATGTTTAGAGAGAATTAAGCTTAAATATGCAGTTGTAGCTTAAATTATTTATAGCTCGTAACATATGTACCTACGGGTGTCGAGAACGCGCTAACTGGCCCCGGACCGTCCGGATCGATCCGGTTATGCAAAGCGGGGTTAGGGCAGATCTTTACCGCTTGTAAGTAGGCTATTTCAACGGTTATGCTTGACACAGTTAGCTGCCAAGACGAGAACACCATCAGTAGAAAGGGATTTTCGATCGTAAAATTGATCTCATGCATAAAATGGGACACTAGAACCCAGAGAGAGAGATCTCTAAGCAATGTGAAGAAGTAATGACAACATTCTATTCAATATTATTTGGGGTTAGTGGTGAGCATTCCGTCTTGGGGGACATGATGCGGGGATAGATACTACCTCGTGTAGTATACCGTCCGTGCAGCCCCTAGATCGATACATGTTGATAGGTCGATCGGAGTACGACCCTTGCTCTACGCCCCTCCTGCTGCCCACGTGTTGGGGTAATACGAGTATTGAGGCTCGTATTGCTGATGTTGCCATATATCTTGACAGTTTTGGCAATGATTCAATAGACCTATTCCACATCACACTTACGTAAATGATCCTTCTGGGTACACTTTTGGTACAGATGCCCCCTCTTTAACCCTTAATACCTTCCTGCTACCCCCAGGAACATTGTACTAATTAGCGACTAATCGTAAGACATTCAAATCTGCTGTGACCTGCCTATGTAATGGCGTTTCTCGGTAGAACATTTAGCACAGGCCAAATTAGGTCGGAAGGGATGTACTCCCAAGTCCATTAACTTTATTGGTTACATTCCGGTCCGGTATTTATCGGTGTGCGGGACAGCACCCAAAGGGATATCCGAGACTGCACGAACACGAGAGTAACCTGACATGGCGCAACAACATCATTCTGCCAAGACATATACAATGGTATATAAGGGCAGGACACCGTTCACCACTGCTAGGCCATCTCTGGTCTCACCAGGAAGATACACACCTAGAGCATCCCCAACCTAAGACTATTTACTGCCTCACTTAATCTTTAATCTTTGCCTTCACTCAAAGTCACCATGCAGCTGCTTACCACCATCACGAGCGTCGCCCTCCTTGCGGCTGGCGTCTCTGCTCAGGAGGCCGTCGTGAAGAACAACTGCCAATCCACCATCTACGTTCAATCGTTCCCTTATGATGGCAGTGCTGCTGGCACCCTCACTACTGTGACATCCGGAAACTCCTTTTCCGAGGGTTTCCGTGCATCTGGCTCTGTTCGTCTCGTCCAGCAATTAGGATATTAGGGAGCAGCAAGCTAACCGCATTTCAATTATGCAGACCGTCAAGATTGCAACAACCAAGACCCTCACTGGTCCACTCTTCTTCGGATACTCGTTTTCCTCAAACCCCGACTACGCTTACTGTAAGTACACTGCTACATCCCCCTTCTTACCCCGACAACAGCCAAGCTGACCTATTTATTACAGACGAATTCAGCACGTGAGTTGATCCGGTCTACACAACAATCTGTCGTTTGCTAATGTTCTCTCAGAGAATTCGGTAACCCCTTCCTTAGCTTTCACAATACCCTCAGTCCGGGCGAAGGTTGCCAGCTCTTCGACTGTGCACCCGGTCAGACTGACTGCTACAGCACTCCTTCTATGAAGAAGGTGTATGGCTGCCCGCAACCCGTCAATCTAACTGCCACTCTCTGCGCATAGGCTAGGTGAATTTTCCTATCCTAGCCACGCCATTAGGAATACATGCTAGGGAAGAGGATGCTTACGAAGAAAATACGCATTGCATCAGTACGGGTTATCAAAATTTTGAGGGTTCTTTCTATTGCTAGCTTGGGCTATGTTGTATTCGAAAACGGCGAACATCTACTTAGGGGATGGTCCTTGAAAAAAAGAATTTATATGACGGAAAACATCAGTAACATAGTAAAGTCATGTCACAGACTAACATATACATTACTGCTACTGGAAGCATAATAGTGACTTCATTTTTTGTCCCTATATATCGTCATGTTATTGTATTTCCAAGACCGAATTTCGATTTGAATTTTGTCTGAAGTCAAGAGGGTGCATCCCTCGGTCGAAAATGATGTACCTATTGCCCTTAATATTATGGCATAAAACTTTTGCCAACCTTAGTCAATATATTGAGAAACAGATATCAATTGACCCCAACCACAACTTTAATACATTCTTATGGTTGAAATTACGGAGTCATCATCAGCAGTCTATAAGGCTTAGGAGTGCGAATGTAGAGTGTAACGATCACGGTCCGTATCACTCCCCAGTGACGATCACCGGCGTTAGAATATCTAGATCATTGAATATGTTCACACCTGCCTGGAAGCTAAACGGAACCGATCTTCACTGGTAACCAACTGGGCAGCTTAGAGGTAGAATTGCGCAACTGATTAGGGCCATAACTAATTACGCGAGGCTTTCATTCAGTCAAGTAACAACCTAACATCGTTTAAGGAGTACTACCGCAAATTGTTGTTGCGTCTCACAATAAAGTGACAGTCCTCATCAGTGCGGAATCTCTTCGTTCAAGTACCGGTGCGGATAGACTAAAATCCTGCTGGTGTAGACCCAGTCTCTCGAACTTTCTCAAGTCGTAAGGGCACCTCCCTAGGACGAGATAATTCCTCCTCCCAACTTCTCGTTCTGTCGAATGCCAGTCACCAAGATGAAATAGGAACACAGGGGCGCCAGATTCAGCCGAACGTGATGTGGATTCAAATGGTGAGCGGCGAACAGATTTCTCTAAGACCCCATCCTCATTGATACCTTCGAACTCTTCCAGACGTGTATCTGGCGTGAACGAATTGACAACTTGATCAACTGCAATCTCGTAAAGTTCACCTAATATCTTGTTAACCCTTACTTGAAGCGTTGTCTCAATCACCAGACCATTGAGAGTAATGAAGCCGGATTGTACACGACCTAACGGATTTTGACCGACTGCGGCAGACCTGGCCTCTACAAGAGTGCCCGCCGGTACCCATTTCCCGGGAGGTATTCGAGAACGAGAGATGAAGTGTCCGTGGTCAAAACTGAAGCTCTGTTCAACCGACACCCATGAAAATGTGGGAGCGCGGTATTCTGCTAGTCTGGAGTTAGGCATTGTTCGGATATTCTCGTTGAGAAAGGCACCGGATGACCAGGTCAGGTCCAGTACCATATTATCTGCCCACAGACCCGCGATATAGGGCGACCCGGTGATATCCTGTATCACCTTGGCGATACCCGAAAGGGCAGGGAGCTTGTCTTGTAAATTGGTCAAGGCGCGAACACTAAACTGTTCGACTGTCGTCTGCCATCTCTCAAATGCATCCCTCGGGTGAGCTATTGTGAGAAATCTCTCTGCATTATGATAGGAGTCCATAGAATGACATTCACAACACTGCTGAGTTTGACAGGCCCACCACAGCTCGTCGCGAGCAAATGTCAATATTCTTGTTGAGAGAATGTCTTCTTGAAGCGTCCAGCCTCGAAGTGTCAGCGGTATCGAATCCTCCTCGACTTGATCCAAGGTATGGCTCTCCGAACTAGGTATGATACGGGCCCCAAGAATGGTTTTATCCCCATTGCTATTTTGCCAATCTGAATGATAAGGTCGCTCATGGTCGGCTACAAGATGCTGGCGATGCAAAAAGCCCTCGGTTGCGTCGGCGGCAGTCCCGGCAGCAATCGTTAGGTATGCGTTTTGGTACACGGTAGCCATTTTCGATGACTCGATCTCCCAATCGGTTATCGAGTCCTGGATGATGCATATTGCATCTACCCAAATATAGCGTACTTTAAGCGCTCTAGTAACTGCTACTGCATCTTGCAGTGTCTGCGGAAAACGTGTCATCAGAATGCCATCTTTCATGGCATGAATGTTAGCTTTTGTGGTCGTCAGACTACCTCCTTTACCCCAACAGTAGCTAAGGGCTACGTAAGGGATGTTAGGCATTCCGGGTGTCTCAATAAGCCGGACTTCATCTTCTCTGGGTAACTCAACATCTATCAATCGTGTGGGAAGTTCTAATGTAGGCCTTTTACACGACAAGTGTTTCACATCACATTCGCTGAGGCAGGCCGAGATAAACCTAAGAGCTTGCTGGGAACCAGAAACAAGACTTAGTTCCGAGCTTTGCGAGATACCTTCCCAAGCTGGCGCATATCCTTTTCAAGGTGAGTTAATGCCATAATGATGGTTTTGTTGTTATAAGCCTTACCAAGTGGAGTATATAATTGCATTGTGAAATCTTCTGTCGTCAAATCGCAGGCTCCATGAGCATGTACGCGGATGATTATTCGAAATGAGCTCTCTGGCGAAAATCCGAAGTGTAAGAGTGACTTGAAGGCGAAAGCACATGTTGTGCATCCTCCATCACCTGATTTCCTGAAGTCTTCTGTACCTCGCACGAGGATTTGCATGCCGGATTTCAGGGCCAATGGATGAGATTTAGACTTGTCAAATCCGCCCGCCACTTGCAGGTTGCAGCAGACTTCGCATGGTCGACCCATTTCTGCACTATCAAAATTGATGACCAATAATAATAATTCGAGCTAGGAATTCGAGTGGTGAGCGACGAGATGTCCTGGAGGTGAGATGGTTAATGATTTGGTGTTAGGTTGCCAAGCCGGCTAGCTTCGCGGTTCGTACGCATATCCAGTCAGCAGTTTTATCAAAAGTGGGTTAAACGATTTTAAGCCAATCAGGGTAGTCGAAGATACAATTAATGGCGCCTCAATCTTTTCTTAGGAATCCTATCTTCAACAGTAACGTTAGGTTGTCTAAGTACTTTACTAGAAAGCCTCCGGACAAAATTATCGCCGTTGTGTCTCCTCGATTCATAATGATCAGCCGCGGATATAATTGATGGGCGTATGCTTAAGTTTAAGGTTCCCTGAACAAGATGCAACTCGTTTGGCTAACAGGGAATGCAACGACTGTCAGATGGGAATCTCGCCACCGAGCAATGACGCAGAACATGTTCGCTTTTGGTAATCTTCAAATAGATATGCAGATATTTCGTACCATGCTCTAGGCAGTACACGCTTAAGCGGACTGGACTTGAGAACATATTGAAGTACATGAAGTAGCCTGCTAAGTCGGTAACGGCGATAATATGGCGGCTCGTAGGATAGTTACCATACCTCAACCTGTTCACCTAGACGTCTTATGCTGAAAAACTAATGGAAATAACCGATTCGTGGGGAAGCCCCGGAATTAATCGCACTTCTGAGGCTAACGCTCTCCTTTTATCGTGCAACATCCCTTAGGAGCGGGTAGGCAATTCCCTGAGGATATGATAGTATTGGCCTTTACGAACTATGTAACAATTGAAAGCCATGTCCTGAGACCTATCTCCTTGCCTGTAATACTCAAATTGAGACTTCACGGCCGGCGGAATGACCCTGGCTAGAACTGCAGAAAGCTTGCTACACACTGCGTGATAGAAGTTGCTAGATGGGGTCGTTGAGAACGGGGATGGCCTGAAGGTGTAATGTATGCCTAGCATCACACGCCTCCAATGCCATTTTGAAGACTCGGTGGTTGGATCTATATCCTGGAAGTCGAAATCGATGTGTCTTGTTGATATAATCACGGAATACCAGTAAGCAAAGCTCTTATTAGAGAGAGATACGCGATGTAAGGTGATTTGAAGACTGGATGGCGATTGTGCCATCATGTTAAGCATTATCTATATCTAGTGTTCTATCTTTTTCTTATCTCTATCTAAAAATACCCTTCGTCAGGAATGGGAGGCCAAGATAAGCTCATTGCAGGCCAGAGATAGTCGCCGTTGAGATCTTGACGGACCAAATTATCAGATAAATTCACAGGCTGTTCTCCACCGCAAACGCTAGACAAAAGTGTAGTATGCGCAGGGGAGGCATTTAGGGCGGAAATCATGTCTGCATACAGACACAGCTGCTTCAGATCGTCTCGGATGCTCCGCACGTCTTTGCTCTCAGTCCTGTTAGCTATTTCTTCCAACTTTTGCATCGCTGCCTTGGTGATCTGCGTGTCGGGGTCAATTGCATGATGTTGGGCTCGGAATAGCCTGTCGGCAATCAGAGAGATTAAGCTTGAGTTATGTGCGCATAAGGTCATCCTGGATACCCGATCAGCAAGGCCTTGGCGTGATATAGGGGAAACGCCACGTAGAATTGGAAACGTACCGTGTAAAGAACGTATCTATCAACGTGACCGTAGTAAACAATCTCATATACTCCCGAGACGCCTTCGCAAGCGCTTGCCATCCTAGAGGAATGGGAGCTTGTTGGACGGCCAGCCCGGCGGCAGCCTTGACACCGTAGTCCTGCAGGCGCCTCATCCACTCGGAGTAATGATACGAGTCGGAAGCGCTTCCAAAGGTAAGAAGCGCCCGGCACGACAGGTGGGTTGAGTACAGAATGCAGAAGTACCGTGACAGGCCAGGGAAGCCCGATTGTGATAAGGTCGCCGCCTGGAATTCGTGGGGGATCTTCGAGCCCCATTTGTCAAGTATTTGCAAGACGGACACAGCGTTTTCAGTTGTCTCTTCCTTGCTCAAACTCTGTGCGGCCGCAGAGTACACGCACTCGTAGACCATGCCCTGAATGCTCGCCAGCTCAACGCGAGCGCGAAAGAAATTTATCTTGGTATGGCCGCCGTCTGCGAATATGAAACCCGTCAAGTCGCCCTCCGCACGAAGCGGTGGCAAGTCTATATCTACATCATTATCCAGCTGAATAGGAGCTAGTTTGGATTGTAGACTAATATCTCGATCAAGAATGTAGGCCATCCAGAAGACGCGGTCTCTCTGAAGCTTCTCAGTCCGACTGCAATGCTCAGAGCCTTTTCTCATGTGAAGTCCGAGCTTGTGCGCCAGGCGCAGAGCGGTACCAATATAGATCAGGGCAGGGCCCAAGTTCTCGGCCGTCCAAAACAGAACGGCCATACCGAGGAGCACCTGGACACTGACCAAATCGGTGTCACGCATGATGATCTCAGTCAAAGCCGATTGCACATTGTTTAGAAATGTGGTGGTACTACCAATCGGACTTCTGTCACCTAGGCTGTTAGTATGATGAGCTAAAGCAAGCACCACATTGACAACTGCCCAGGTGACAATGTCTCCAGTGTTGGGATTCTGGTACCAGGCTCTTACAGTCTGCAAGAGCTCTTCGGGATGAAAAAGGGGGAGAAGAGAGTTGAAGGTAGAAAGGTAGCGCTCGATGATGGGCATAACATCATGCAAAGGGGGAAAGTCGGGCAAGGGTGGACTTTGCTGCACCGGCGGTATCACCTGCGTTCCTGCGGGAGAGGCGCTGCCGCAAGAAGCTGGGATGGGGGTAACTGATAAATTCTCGTTCTCCTCGAGCCTGTCAAGTTTCTCTAGGACGCTCCCCAGCTGGCCCTCGAGACTCTCTACGCGGGCCTGCAGATCGAGGTCGCGACGCTGCCGTTGGAGGGCGGCCTGCTTTCGCGAAGGGGCTTTCCGACTAGCCGCCTTGTTGGTGCAGTCGGATTTGTACGACACACAGTTGGAGCAGCGAGGCCTTTGGCCGTCACATTTCATCTTTCTGCGATAGCATAGATCGCACGCCTTGTCAAGTGTTAACTAGAACGACAAGTATTATAGCGCCACTGCGGCATGCGGATGTGGCGAGAGAGAGAGGGCATCACCTTTCGGCACGGTGGATGGGGCTGAATTTCCTCCATCTCGGACCGTGCCAACTAGCGTCCGTTGGGGACAACTTGTTCTGGAGCGCACGTCCAACGTTGTTGCGACTCGTGATATCACGGCGACGTGGGCGCAAAACGACGGCGAACGCTACCCAGCTGGCGGGCAGCTGCGCTGTGAGTTGACGGACGGATTATGGAACCACTCAACCCCGTCTCAATTTGGTATTATAAATGATGGCCACTTCAATGCAAGCATTTCATGAATCCTGTCCGTCGTGCGTTGTGCGTTGTGCCGTGCTTCTGTTGTGGCTTTGTAAGTGCTTAGCTGAGCTATCTTCGATCTAACTAGCAGGTAGTGGTGTTTTAAGAGTCACGTGGAGCTGGCAAGGATTACCTAGTCTAGGCTCAGGGGGCGGTAGTATACTAGGCCATATTGAGAAAGCCGCCCTCGTCAATTCTAGAAGCTAAGCGGAAAGAAGCCTAGAGTCAATACCTCACGTCATAGTGTATTCTGTCAGCCAATCGTGCTTCTTTGTTATTTGTACCCCTGCAATGTACCCACGGACCGGCCCGGATTATTAAGGTTTAGATTCCGCGGAGGCTCCGTTGACAAATGCCGACTGCAAGGAGGCTCCGTGTTCAACCCCTGTACAGCTGTATCTTATTTTTGTCTTACGTACAGCATACCTACATAATAACGAATAACTCAGCCTGGTCAACGTCAGCAGCACTTGCCTCTGATTACATACGAGACATACTTAACAACATGATACCAGACTCCCTAGAGCTTCCGCGGAACCTCTCCACAGAAGATGAAGACTAGCACGTCAACGCCTTAGCACCTACATGGACATGAGAAATACCTTGGGTACACTGAAAGCCGGAATCACAGATGGCGACAACGTCATCATGCAAGCCATACCCATATGTTGCACTGCAAGTCTGTTGTTTAGGATTCTCTAGCATTGTGAATTCTGTGTTCTTTCCGGCACCCTTTACACGCAATTCTCCGTCACTCTTACGCCTCTGTCCCAGTAACCTCCTGTCGGCTCTGGAGCCTCGCTAGGGTGTCTTTCATGCTCTCGTAGGGTTTCACCGCCAGAATCGCCTGACTTGCCTCCCTTGTCGATATCTTGCTCTGCGAGACCCGTGAGCCGCGTTGGATCTCGGAGGCCCTGGGACGACGTATGCTATCCCAGACCTGTAAGCGGCGATGAACATCGCCTCGGGTGACTGCATCAGCCAGCAACATGTCAAGGCCCTCTACGTCCTCAAGCGCTTGGTTTGCTCCTTGGCCTTGATAGGGAACCACGGGATGGGCCGCGTCGCCAATCAGCACAGCCCGACCTTTCACATACGTAGGCAGAGGCTCCTGATCACGCATTTGGAACAGCTCAACCTGCGGCGGAACCCGACTAGAGTATCTCTTGTCAGCATCATTCAAGAACTGGCGAAGCCCGAGACCCATCGCTCACCTGAAGACACGTAGGAGCCATGCGGGGAAGTCCTGCAGCTGAGATAGCAGCTCCTCTCTGCTTCCTTTGGCGTTCCATGAATACTCGAGCCCGACTGATGCCTGGAGACTCGAGTCCGGAACGGCAACGGCACAATTCATGAGTTCGTGGCCTCGGCAAGGGTACATGACTACGTTTCGGTTGCCCTCGTCGCCAGCAGCGATGATCGCGACGTATGCCCCCTCGTCGTAGTTGTACATAGCCGGCCATGGTTCATCCGGTCCGATGGCGTCCACGATCACATCCATCGGAACCAGGAACCGGAATACTGAAAGCCCACAGGGCACGGGAGCGGGGTGCGAGGGGGGAATGACGGCTGTACGAACCTTGGAGTGAATGCCGTCAGCACCTAATGATCACGTCAGCGATGTTGGCCCCTCGAGTCTATCACATAGATTCTCTCGCCCGATGAAGCAACCAAATCTCCTAAAACCGATCGAAATCCAATCTCATAAGGCCAATCAACATTGAAATCACGACTTTGCTCACCGATAATGAGATCTACCTCGTCAAACCCCCCATCAGCAAACCAGACCAGCCCCGCAACCGCGTCAACACGGACGATGTGACTGTCGTACAGAACCTTGATGGGCTCGCCCACACCATCCTTTGCCGTCACCCTCGAGAACAGGACATCCTTGAAGTCCTGCCGGAATTGAAACCACATAGCCCCGTGCCTAGTCGAACTGGTATCCTCCAGTGTGGACTTGCTCATCAGCTCTTCCCGGGTGTTGTATGTGCGGTACCCAGCAGATACGACTGCTCGGGTCTCTTCTTTAGTAATCCCTAGTTGCTTCGCAATAGAGATTCCATTGGATCGCAAGCCGAATGCCGCTGATGACTCCTTGAAGCCGACGGGTCGCCGCTCGTACACCGTCACGCTGTATTGGGGGCGTCTGCGGAGAAACGCCGCGGCTGCAAGGCCGGCGATACCGGCGCCAACAATGGCAACGCGGAGCTGTCCGCTTGTGGTGGTACTCGTTGACATGTTGAAAATGATAGGTTGGAAGATTACAAGATTGTCTGTACTTCGAGTTTGAAATGTGATGAAGATGATGCCGAGGCTTGGAGGGTGTAGCAGCAGTTTGCGAGACTATGTATTTCTAGGAGTTCCATAGCACGATCTGCATGCTGTGTTCAGATGTAAGGATTGACATACAGGATTCTTCAGATAACGCATATGATGAGCTCATAAACGCCGGTTTACCTAAATCATCTTTCCTCACGTATGATAATCCTAGCGATCTGTTACAACTACGCCAATGTATCTGTACGTGCTTATTAGTCGTCTATACTATGTAGAAAAGATAGATGAGCAGAACTACGCAAGTTTGACGCGTGCTAAGAGAGCGCCCTTGTTCATCGCAGTACTGATTTGTCCAAATTGTCGTGAAATCGACTTGATGATGTCAGCAAGAAATACAGAGAGTGATCCCAACTATATCGACGTAGATCAGTGGAAGTACTCGAGCATGTACCGCTTGGTACCGAGCGGAGGTAGGTGGGAATGTAGGGTGTCTTGCTATCTACGACCGGGGGGGGGGGCAAGATATACATCTCTCCCCCCTGCTGACAAAGGAACGTCCAATGGAGGTTCCGGTATGTCTGTATTAATAAAATATGATATTGCAAATCGTAAACGTGGAGAAATTGGAGCTTTTCTGGGTTTTGGGTGCTATCTATATCGGGTTTCCCTGTCGTTAGGGCTATTTAGTGCACTGCACATTTCACACGCATTCACGTGCCCTTTCCGGTGAAGCAAAACAAGACCTCAACAAGCAAGCCCAGCGGCGCCCTATTTCTTCCTTGTCACATTCTGTGATCATATCGTACTAGATCATATACCAACCGGACCTAGACAGTCTGTTCTCGCATGTCACTTTCTGTATCGTCCCAGGATATCTTCCTATACCACATTCCCACGATGTCGACGGCAGACAGCGCCAGTAATGGCCCTCGCACTCGGAGCCTAGACCTGAGCGAGAATCGCGGACGAGATCTCGAGAAACAGCGAGACTCAAGTCCAGATGTTCCTCAAGCTGACGAGTCTCCTCGCTCTGAGTCTGAAGACGGCAAGGGTAGAACCATCCGCGGGCCACGCTGGCTGATCATTTGCATCGCTATCTACATCACCTGCACCCTCTACGGGCTCGATACGACCATTGCAGCCGACATCCAGGGCCCCATTGTCAGCGCCTTGGGCCATGTCGGGCTACTCGCCTGGGTTGGCGCAGGATTCCCGCTGGGTTCCGTGAGCGTCATCCTGTTGCTTGGTAAGCTGTATGAAACTTTCAACACGAAATGGAATTTCATCATTACCATCGTGCTCTTCGAGGTTGGATCTGCCCTTTGCGGCGCGGCTCCCTCCATGAACGCCCTCATCGTGGGACGTGTTCTCGCCGGCGCTGGGGGTAGCGGCATATATCTCGGCTCGCTCCAGTACTTGGCACTCATGACGGGAGAGAAGGAACGCGGTTTCTACCTGTCCCTTGTCGGTGCGTTCTGGGGGCTTGGTGCCGTCCTGGGCCCCATCATCGGCGGCGGCTTTTCCCAGTCGTCAGCAACGTGGCGATGGGCCTTTTACATCAATCTACCAATCGGCTTGATTACCGTCATTCCCTTTCTCTTCTGGCTTCCCTCATTTCACCCAATTCAAGGAGTCACCATTTCCAAAAGGTTGGCAACCGTCGACTTCGTCGGCTTCATCCTTGGCGCAGGCACGTGGGTCACCTTTCTCCTGGCCTTGACTATGGCTGGTAGCACATGGCCATGGGATGACCCACGCACCATTGCCACGTTCGTTGTGTTCGGCGTGGTCCTGGTCGCCTATGCTGTGCAACAGGCCTTCTCCATATTCACAACTCCCGCCCGGCGTCTTTTCCCGGTTCATCTGCTCCGTGATCGAACCCAGGTTTTGTTATACGTCGTCACCGCGGCCGGAACCACGGCACTGTTCGTTGTCGTCTACTACCTGCCAATATACTTCCAATTCGTCAATGGAGACGGAGCCGTCACAGCAGCGGTACGGCTGCTCCCATTTGTTGTTGTGGCCGTTGCCGTGAACATATCAGCTGGGTCTTTCTTGCACGTGATCAAAGTATACTCAGCTGTTTACATCATCGGTGGCGTATTTCTGGTCGCCGGCGGCGGTCCTTTGGCCGTCTTCCTGGACACCGATTCAACAACTAGTCTGATATACGGGTTGACTGTGCTTATCGCTGTTGGTGCTGGTCTGACTATGACTACGGCTTACACAGTCGCCACCATGACTCTCACCCCCGAGAACTCTGGCGCCGGAATCAACTTACAGAACGTGTCGCAAATCGGCGGCCAAGTCATCGCACTTGCCGTAGCGGGCCAGATCTACCAGTCTACCAGCGCCAGAAATCTCTCCGCCGCCTTGGCTGGCCACGGCTTCCCGGAGTCTGAAATCCAAAGTGCGGTGGCGGGAACACAGAGCGAATTATTCACCCAGCTGACAGGGGGGCTACGCGAAAAGGCAATCCTAGCTATCACTGACTCAATGAAGACGACGGTGGTACTAGTGCCGATTGCTGGCGGTGTCATGCTACTCGCAGCCCTTGCCATGAAGCACGAAAAGGTGGCTGTATAAACCGCCGGACTTAGTATACCCAACCCTCTTCATCGGTGGATAGCGCTCCCTGGCGCCTTGACTAAGTCCTTCTCGTCGGAGTTAAAGCTATTATATGCTTTACTATGCCACTTTTCATTATGAGGGCATTGCGTAGTTAGGGCGTCAGAGAAAACGATCTCGTCAGCAGTCGCAGTAGCATGAATTACCAGAGTCACTCGCATGCAGATAGCCTTAGTTAGATCTTCATTTCGAATTCCTTTCATATTCGTCATAGAATGTAAAGCTACCGCCCCCCAACCGGCAGACGCTTCAAACATATTGCTGTACTTTTACAATTTTTCATACGGACTCTATAGAACTCATAAAAAACTCTGGTTATATCTGGTTAATACTTTGATACGTAGGAGTACGTTGTAATCTATCATATTTAATCACTTTTAAAATTAAGACGTGTTGCATATTAATTATTATTCTCATTTTCTTTGCCACAGTAACTCCTTATCCGCTTCTATACGTGCACATCACCTCTGTATTCTTGAATTCTTTTACTCCTCAATTTCATTTACATTGAAGTCAGGAATGTGGACTTTTGAGGAGGTGTGACGTATCAACAAGTAGTAGAATTATAAATGTGACAACACTATGCGCTTTCGCTCAAAGATAGCATACGCAGAATCAACGATCTCTCTCGATCAACTAGATCCTCAAAGTCATAGAATCCGGATAAAGTTGAGAGATACCTTGAGTCTGGACCTCTCTACCCACTTCAGCATGTAAATCACGCACAGAATAGGTGACCCGAGAGTGAAGGACCCAGAGCCGAGGCAGAAATCGTAATGCGCCGTAGTCTAACCGATAATATTACTAAGTCCCCGGAGCGGAAGTCGCGTTATGCTCCGGGGTTTGGTTTGAGAATTCAGGCACCGCCAGGCTGGGTTTGTGATACCCTTGATACCATGTTATCGGGACGCGCCACTGTGGTGGCTTAGTCATATTACAGGAAGGTGATGTCGCTCACGAGCACATGTATTACACGACATGCAGCTTACATGCACGACAATGCAATGGTAGGCCTAGTACCTACCGCGAATCAAATGGATGGGTTATCAAATCAAGTTGACCGCATCTTGGCACTAATATCGGCGTATATTCAGATCCTCAAAGATTTTCGGATCCCCCTTCTTGTTAGGGGAAACCGACGATAGGATCGGTCGATAGGTACAGGTCGCAATGTAGATGATACCAACTGCCGTCCATACGAGTCTCGCCGAAGCAAGGATATGTAGGACTTCGACGGGTATGATGTCAATCTGGCAAGGAGTAGAAGGTTTGGTATGAATAGGGATGGCGAACACTGGAAAACACTGGAGAACAGCGAGGAAATAAAAGAAGGACTACTTACTCGGAGACGAAGAGATAGAATAGCCTATACGAAATTCACAATAAGCAAAATTTCAAGCATTCCACCATCTTCCTCTTCGCAATCTAAAATGGCGAACCAAAGCATCCCTGAGCCAGTGGCCATTGTCGGCATGGGTAAGACCATACTTGGGCTTTACAACGGCCTCCACAGTAATCACGATGCTAACACTTAATGTTAGGCTGTCGGTGGCCTGGTGGCGTACGAGACGCCCCTGGCTTTTGGGAGTTTCTCAAAGACAAGGTTGACGGCTGGCGGGAGTTCGACGATCCCCGCTTCTCCGTCCGTGGGTTCCATCACCCAAACACAGATCGGCCAGGCACATTCGCCATGCGCGGTGCATATCTTGCCGAAGAAGACGCGCGACTGTTCGACCACTCGTTTTTTAGAATGACTGGTCTCGAGGTCGAGACCCTCGACCCCTCGCAGCGCAAGCTGCTAGAGGTAACGTACGAAGCATTCGAAAATGCTGGCGAGACCTGGGAAAGTGTCTCGGGCACTCGTACCGGTGTCTTCGTGGGAAATTTCTGCCTCGATCATTGGATGATCCAATCCCGTGACTGGGATAATCCGCGACCCTATGCTTTTACAGGCGCGGGGACCAGCATTCTCGCGAATCGAATCAGCTACGTCTTTAATTTGAACGGGCCGAGGTGAGTTTATTTCATTAGCTCGAAGAATCGGCCTATGGCGATAAGAATTCAGCAGCGGGCTAATCTTAACCCTTAGCCTCACCGTCGATACGGCGTGTTCGTCATCCATGTATGCTCTTCACTTGGCTATGAATGCAATCCGTGCCGGCGACTGCGATGCTGCGGTCGTGGCATCAGCCAATTGGATCGCGGATCCGGGCGTCCAGATCGCTCTGGACAAGCTCGGAGCGCTGTCGGCATCCGGCCGGAGCCACACGTTTGATTCCCGAGCCCAAGGTTATGCCCGGGGTGAAGGCTACGGAGCCATTTACCTCAAACGGGCTAGTGTGGCCGCCGCGGATGGGTCCCCGATGCGGGCCCTTATCCGAGGCTCTTCCATGAACGCGAACGGCCGAACAGGTGGTATCACCCGGCCGAGCCCGGCTGGCCAGGAGGCCGTGATCCGGGAAGCGTATCGCAACGCCGGAAATCTCCCTTTTACAGATACTAGCTACTTCGAGTGTCACGGCACAGGCACCTATGTTGGTGATCCACTCGAAGTGGCTGCTGTCGGGAACGTCTTTGCAGGGGAGCGTCCAGCGGGCAGTCCTCTTCTTGTCGGCTCCGTCAAAACAAACGTCGGGCACACCGAGGGAGCCAGTGCCCTCGCATCCATCATGAAGGTAGTCTTGTCCCTTGAGCACAAGGCTATTCCGCCCATCTTTGATCTTCAGACGCTCAATCCCAACATAGACTTTGAAGGAACCGGCGTTGAGGTTGTGCGAGACTTGACGGAGTGGCCGAGTAACGAGAACAATGTGCGGCGAGCCAGCATCAACTCCTTTGGCTATGGAGGTGCCAATGGACATTGCATTATCGACGATGTTCAATCAGTTTTCCCTAATTACGTCCTGCCTGGCGTGTATCACGAGCGAAACTTAGCATCTAACAGATACCACAACGGACACCATAACGGGAATGGATATCAGAATAGGTATCATAATGGGTACCACAATGGACATCAGAACAGGCATTCGGAGCCACGGTATCACCCTCCCATAGCCTCCCCAAAGCTAAGAAGAGCGGCAGATGCAGAAAGCCGACAACTTGTCCTCTTACCGTTCTCGGCTCATAACAAAGAGTCGCTCAAATTAAACATAGATGCCTTAAGTGGCGTGATCAGCAACTTCTCGCTCGCAGATGTCGCCTATACAATGGGAGCTAAGCGTTCCCGGCTCCCACAGCGCACATTCCGTATAGTCGATAAGGATGACCCGGCCCAGGGGCTCCGAGCGGACGATCAGAGAGACCGGAAAAGTCCATTGCAGCCCAGTAATGTGGCTTTCGTCTTCACTGGACAGGGAGCACAATGGCCTGCCATGGGTGCTGAGCTGCTCGAGCACTCTGTATTCCGATCGACTATCTCATACCTTGACCACGTCTTGAGCAGCCTCCCGATCCATCCGAGTTGGACTTTGAGCAACATACTGTCGGGCGAGATGGAACCAGAACTTATACAGTCGGCCGAGATCTCCCAGACAGCATGCACGGCGCTTCAGATTGGTATAGTTGACCTTCTTGCCTCGTGGTCGGTCCAAGCAGTGGCCGTAGCCGGGCATTCGTCCGGGGAGATCGGCGCGGCTTATGCATCGGGGTATGTGACAGCAGCTGAGGCTATTGTTGCAGCTTACTTCCGTGGCCAAGCTGTCGCCCGCAACCAGCAAGAAGGTTTGATGCTGGCGGTAGGACTAGACCCAGATCAGGCATTCCATTACCTCGTCGGGTTCGAGGAAAAGGCTCGAATCGCGGCGTACAACTCCCCGGGAAGTGTCACGTTGTCTGGGGATGCAGAAACCATAAAATCGATCTCAGCTGCCTTAGACAACGATGGCGTCTTTAACCGGGTACTCAAAACGGGAGGCAATGCTTATCATTCACACCACATGTTTCCTCTTGGGCGCCGGTATGACGCGTTACTCTCGCAAGGTCTTGCTCATGTTAAAAAGTCCTTTGATCGCGAGCGTTACCCGCAGATCCCTTGGATGTCTTCCGTCACACCAAGGAAGAAGCTGTCGGAGGCTAATTTCCGTGAGGTAGCATATTGGAGGGCCAATTTAGAGTCCCCTGTGCGCTTCTTCGATGCGATCGAGAACCTCGTATCCTCTGACAAGGTTCAAGTCATCATCGAAGTGGGCCCTCACCCCGCGCTCAAGTCTCCTATTCAACAGATCCTGAAGAAGCTGGACAAAGCATCCTCAGTATCCTATACATCCACTTTGAAACGGCACCAGGACGCGCTTGAAGCGATGCTTGAGCTGGCTGGCAATTTGTTCTGTCTCAATGCCGAAGTAAATCTTTCGGCCGTGAACGCTGTTGACGGCATCGACAGCGAGCTGAAACACGGCACAATTGCTGTTGATCTGCCGCCTTATCAGTACGCCTACGGCCCGGTGGTGTATCATGAGAGCCGGCAGAGCAAAGAGTACCGATATCGAGACGTGATTCGACATGATCTCCTGGGATCTAAGATACCTGGTAATGCGAACCTCCGGCCTCAATGGCGCAATATCCTACGCGTAAAGGATGTCCCATGGCTAAATGATCACCGGCTGCTCCCCGACATGGTCCTTCCTGCTGCTGGTTACGTCGCGATGGCGGTCGAAGCCGCGTCGCGGGCTCACCAAACACTTCAGGCCACTTCAATACCGTTGATAACCGGCTACGCCCTTCGCGACGTGGCCATCAAGTCTGGCCTTCGTATCCCTGAAGATGATTACGGTATCGAGGTCATAACAACTATGGAATTCGCGGATACTGCGACCACACAGTCACCCTCATGGGCATCCTTCTCAGTGAGCTCTGTTACTCGCGAGTCTGGGGAATGGACTGAGCACTGTGTCGGGCTTATCAGGGTGGAAACCCTACCACGCGAATCTGAGTCGAAAATCTCAGAATTCGCTGGTGCTAGATCAGCGGCCAATATTGACAGAAGTGTCTGGTATAAGAGATTCGCGGCCATTGGCCTCGGCTACGGCGCAGCGTTTCAGCCTCTCTCGGAGATCCGCGCCGACAAGGGGAAAAACAAAGTGATGGCCCAAGTTTCACTGCAGACCACGAAAGACACGATTAAAGGAGGCGAATCCCCTTATGTCCTGCATCCGGCATCCCTTGACGGTGCTATTCAGCTGGGACTCATCGCTTGTCACAAGGGCCAAGCCAGCGAAGCGAACACTGCTTTCATACCAGTACACTTTTCGCAGCTTTACCTCAGCGCACATATCCCAGACGAGCTTGAATCTGCCAGAGCTACCGCACAGGGTGAACGGCGTAACCTACGCAATGCTTATCTCGACCTCGCCTTGGCGGCCCCAGATGGCCGTGAGTTTTTGAGAGTTGAGAACCTCCGCTGCACAAGCTTCTCTCGCGCATCACAGACCATAGAGAAGGCGTATAGCAGTCCATTTACCAGACTGGTGTGGAAACCCGACATCCGCGGAATGAATAACGATCAGTGTCGCCGCTTGTTTACGCCGACCCCTGAAAATATCAAGTCAGCTCCGCACTTGGGTGTAATGAATAGGCTTGCGCACGCCATTGTCTATAATATATACGAGACATTCGCCGGAGACGGCTCGACGGTCACAGAGCCTGCTCCAGCAGGAGAAGTTGGCCATTTCTTCGACTGGATCAAGAGGCGAGGTACGCTTGACGACAACGAGATCCGCCGCGAGTTCAAAAAGCTGTCAAGCGCAGAGCGCCTAGCCCGGATCGATGAAATTGTCTCGCAGGCACCAGGCGTGATAGAGGTGCAGACATCCAAGCTCTTGCACGACAACATGGCAGATATCCTAGCTGAGCGGCGGACAGGCATAGACGTGATCATATCGGCGGGTCTTCTCGCGCCGCTGTACGACAAGGGCCTATTCCTAACGGGCGCGCACCCTCAGTTCTACCGGATCATCAACAGCCTCGGGCACGCCAACCCAAATCTGCGGTATTTCGAGATCGGCGGTGGCACTGGCGGCGCCACGCGTATCGCTATGCGGGCTCTCCGGGGCCCTAATGGGCTCAAGAGCTACAAGGATTACACTTTTACCGACATTTCGCCCGGGTTCCTGACAACGGCGCGAGAGGCCCTATCGGACGCTGGCCTCGATGGTATGATATATAATGTCCTTGACGTTGAAAAAGATCCGGAGACTCTCGGCTACGAACCCGTATACGACGTCGTAGTTGCCTGCCAGGTTCTCCATGCTTCGTCCAACATGAAGCGAACATTGACCAACGTTGGCAAGCTTCTAAAGCCAGGAGGCAAGCTAATCTTACAAGAGTCAACCTCTAACTCGATTATACCGGCGGTCGTTGTTGGGACGTTCACTGGATTTTGGGCCGGCATCCCTGATGGCCGTGTTGACACACCTTTCATGAGTCTGGAGACATGGGACGCAAACCTCCGGGCGACCGGATTCTCGGGTACAGAGCTAGTCCTTGACGACTATCCATACCCACATAATACCACGTCGACTATCGTATCGACGTTTCTCGGCCCGCCAGCTGCCGCGTCTGAAGAAGAGACACAGGCTACCCCGGGCGATAACAGTCAGGTGATACAGCTATTGTGCAGCGCAGCTAAAGGATCGATTCCTCCCCTCGTCGGTACGCTGGCACAAGAATTTGAAGACCGTCGCCAAAGGACGCGGCAAGGTTGGCTTGGAGATGTAGCGAGCGTGCCTGAGAATTCACACGTCGTGGTATTTCTAGACGACAGGCATGTGCAGCTCCAAGGTGGGGAGGAACAAAAGTATTACCTTGCCTCATTCCAGCACCTGGCACGCAGCGCAGCCAGTTTGACAGTCCTCACAAGCTGCGGGATAATTAAGGGACGCAACCCTGACGGAGCGTTGATCCCAGGGCTATTGCGGGTGTTGAGAACCGAGAACCCTTCTACTAAGTTTCTCTCGGTCGATATCAACGGCGATCAATTTGAGACAAGTGGCGAACTCGAGACAGGCAGTAGCGGTCCAGCACATTGTATCGCGGACCGTGTGATCTCTCTTCAGGGCTACGGGGACGGAAAACAGGACGAAGATAACGACAATCCGTTGGACTACGAGTTCGCGTGGCAAGATGGTTGTTTGTGGGTGAGTCGTTACGCGGCCGTACCCGACGACGAAGTGCCAGCATCTAGTAGCTACTACAGCCCCGATGGCCAAAGCCCTAAGGAGGCCGAGATGGCGCTGCTCCCCCTCGATAGCCACAACGCCGTACGTGCCGCGTTTGGGACTCCGGGTGTCCTCGGTTCATTGTATTTCGAACCGGATAAGGAAACCTTAACGCCGCTCCCACCCGGGTTCGTCGATGTCAAGGTCACGGCTGTCGGGCTAGATCAAGATGATCTAGACGGCTGGTCTGGTCGGGCTGACACTACCAGCAGCATCTCCGAGTTTACGGGCCTTGTGGCCGGAACAGGCCCCAGCTTAGACGGTTTCGAAGTCGGTGACCGTGTGTGCGGTCTAGCCCTAGGACGCCTCCAAGTCGGCAACTCGGCGCGCGTTGCAGGTTCTCTAGTACTTAAGGTGCAGTCAGAGGATTTCGGTTTGCGGTTAGGCATGGCACTTCGAGCTTATGCCACTGCTATTTACGTCCTCGAACATGTTGCTCATCTCGCGCCTCAAGAGACATGGCTAGGCAAAACAGTCTTAGTCCAATCGGCGGGTACCGCAGTGGGGATAGCGACCGTGATGATCGCGAGATCTAAAGATGCCGACGTCTATGCCACAGTACGTTCGGACCAAGACGCAGATCAAGTCATCCAGGAGACAGGCATCTCGCCCTCACACGTATTCTCGTTAGAGTACGGAACAAGGAATCTACGTCGCGTAGCGGCCGCAGCTCCGAAAGGCCAATTTGACATCATCCTGAGCACTTCTGAGGCTGATCTAGAGTTCACATATGAGACACAGTACTTGTTAGCATCGCCGAGCTACCTCGTTCATACGGGCCGCGTTCAAGATCTGAATGCAGCCTTCGGGGGTGGTCTTAATATGGGCTTGCTAGTCGAGAAAAACTGTACCTTCTCCCTGGTCAATCTCGCCACTCTCCTAGGATCTTCCCCAGAGCTTGGCCATCAGCTGTTAAATGCAGTTGAGAAATATGAACGCGAGGGTGTCGTCAAGCCAGCCCGATTGTTCGGCGGAGGCATCACCGATGTGGCAGACCTTCCAAGGGAACTAGCCGCCTTCTCGAAAGCAGAAGGCAGAGATGTCGGGAAACTGATTGTGTCTTTTCAAAGGCCATCTTCCGAAGTCAAAATGGTGCCGCCCGTTCCCACAGCTCAGTTCAATCCCCAGGCAAGCTATGTTGTCACAGGTGCGCTAGGGGGACTGGGCCGGTGTATTGTCCGGTGGATGGTTGATCACGGCGCGCGACATCTGATTCTACTTTCCCGGCGACCCGCAAACACCGTTCCCGCAGCGCAGCATCTCGTCGAGGAACTGGCTAGCCGCAGCGTAGATCTGCGGTCTGTTGTCTGCGACGTGGCCGATGTCAATCAAGTCAAGAGCGCGCTTGCTAACCCCGCCGCCCCGATTCGAGGAGTTGTGCACGCGGCCGTGTCATGGCAGGACCTATCGTTCGAAAAGCTCTCTTCCGAGCGCTGGCAGGAAAGCTTGGCCGCCAAGGTCCAAGGATCGAAGAATCTGCATACAGCGACACTCGACATGCCGCTCGACTTCTTCGTTATGACGACTTCGCTGCTATCCGTGTACGCTCTCGCCACACAGGCCGCGTATACCGCCGCGAACAACTTCCAGGACGCCTTTGCGCGCCACCGTCGCGCACTCGGTCTCCCGGCCTCGACCGTGTCGTTCAGCCTAATTCGGGACGTGGGCGATACAGGATCCGACCAGAGTACCGTTGCCACATTTGAGCGAAATCAAACGATGATCCTGAATGAGAGACAGTTCCTCGCTCTCTTTGAATCGGCGTTCGTTCCAAGCAGTGACCGTCAGGTGTCAGTGCCAGCCTTTGATCTGGGTGACGCCCAGGATTCTCTCACTAACGCTAATTTGATCACCTGCCTCGACCCAGTAGCCATGGTGTCTAAGCTGAGTGACGACGGCGAGCACGGAACCGGCTCTACACCGCGCTGGTATAGTGACGGCCGTGTCTCTCTCATCTTGCGCGGCTTTGCGGACGCCCAGCAGTACGCAATCGACCGAAACTCGGCTCGAGACCCCGCCGCCGGTGGTGGCGGTGGCAAGTCGAGCTTAACGGCGCGGCTGCAGCAGGATCTCGATGCTGGCATCCGCGGCGGGATTGCACAGCGATCGGCCACGGTAGCTCTCGTCGAGGCGGCGATCACGGCCACGGTAGCGAGCATGCTGTTCATCGATCCCGAGGGTGTGGATCCGGCCAAGTCAGTAGCCGACTACGGTGTCGACAGCTTGATTGCTGCCGAGTTGCGCAGTTGGTTTGTCGATGCGCTCAAGACGGATATTAGCATGTTGAAGTTGCTGGACCAGAAAACGAACATGGGTATGCTTGCAGCCAGGGTTGTCGACGATGCTCTGGCTCGGACGGTACCAAAAGGCCGATCGGAAGAATGAATACTAGACGATAGGTAATCCTTATTTCAAGTTTCCGATATATCTTGTAAAGTAACTCACGCCTACAATTTGACATACCCTCTTTTTGGAGGCAAGGAGCAAGATGCCTCGATAGTCAATAGAACGCTTTCGTGGCGAGTATGTACACAGAGGCAGTGCAGATACATCAGCCACAAACTTGTGGCTATGCCTATCCAGGAGCCAGCCAATCTTTAAAGCAGTTCTCTCCTACACATAAAATTCCAATACAGTCGTTAATTAAAAATACCGATACGGGGAGCCATTTTGTACATTCTGTTATTCTAGTGGTAACTAGTTGCACCTGTTTTAAAGTTCAACGTTCCTGTACATGTATGATAATGCTAAAAGAATTGTACAGTCAGGTTCTTATCGCTAGGTCAAAACTACTACAGCACTTACAACTACGACCCCACCTTGTAAAATAATGGCCCTTCCTTTTTTATTCCGAATTTGTTACAATATCTGTTTTTAACGTCGCTTGTAATACAATAGCATATTGCGCGAAAAGCCGGAACCGAAACAGTCCGCCCAAACGGTCTAAAGTTTGCTAAAACCCGACCCACAGCGCCCAGCTCGTCCAGAATATCCAGAAATTCAAAGGTTTTAAAATGGCGTAAAGGTTACAAAGAAGCAATCTATAATTAGGACATCGATTAGTACAAAAGCCTAAGGGGCTACCAAGAGCCTAAAGCGTACGTAACTGGGAGTATCTGGGCGCCCACGGGTCTACTTGGGTCCTTGACTCCTTGTGCTCTTGGCATCGGGCTGGGCTTTAAAAGCCTAGCCAGACCAATGTTGGAACACGCGTAGTACTAGCATCTCTGTCGACGGCGTATCCAAAATGGGGCCCCCTCGGATAGTAGTTTCTAATTGGTTCAATTTTTTTTTTTTCTTGCTTCCGTTCCAAGGACTATTCTTTTCTCGACTAAGCTGTGTTATTTCATTATATGGCCCCGGCTATATCGCATAGAGTATGGCACAAGCCCTCTACGAGGTTTGACTCTGCGATAATAAACTACAGGTACGTGGCTGGCAATGCCTAGCCCCCGTGAGGCTATGTAGCATCCGCATACTACAGCATAGTCGGCAGGCTTGGCTACAGAGCCTGCATATCTCCATGCCAAATGGGGGACCGGTCTGCATGGCTAAGCAGCCTGCTGCAGTTGATCGAAACTCGGCTGCGCGTTCGATTGACTGCTGGCACCACTAATTTTATCCTGCCAACGAACTTTATAATCATCATAGTATCAGTGAGGCAACGGAATGAAATCTAGGCCTAATAGATGTCTTGTTCAAAATATTTTTCGGGACAGGAATAGCAGCATACCTTGATCATTTACATAGGAAGTAGTGCAAAGCGAACCGGAATGATATAACAAGAGGGGTTGCGGTAGCACGAGGTAGAACCTGATTAAAGATTCGGACAGGGGACACAACGATAGGTCTTATTCGGCCGCGTGGCTTCCCCTGTTAAGTTTTCCTATTGGTCTCCAACTCAAACCCCTCTTTGAGATGCATCGTCAAGATATCGTGATGTCAGCACTCCTCCATGCGTTGATTCCCTAGCTCATTCCAAGATATAAATCACCTGATTACCCAATTGAGGTCGAGATCGGTTATAATAAGCTGTCTACTCATCCCGCAACCCTTTCACAATTATACACTCTCCAAGCTCCATCTTTTGTTGTCAACACATTGCTTTACATCACGTAAGCCCACGTAAGTGGTTACTATCACCCTATAATTACATCACGCTATGTCGTCTATACTTTGCTGCTCCTCTATTAGCCCATATCGCCCTCGGTGGCTTGATCATGAACCCAAGTTCAACAGCTTTATGGGCTGGGCCAAATCAGATCCCGCGGAACCCGCCAACGGCTCCTCGCTTGTCGACAGCGCACTATATGTCGTCCAACTGGTAAGACAAGTGAACTATGGGAAACGGGAATCGATAAGATACTTCGTCCCAGATACCAGCAGCTCGTTCTTCCTCGAAGCCACTGAGCAGGATCTCATACAGGCAAACTTTGAAAAGCTGAACTCGTAAGGGATCAAACAGCCCCTAGAAACTCATATGCCTGCTAAATATTCAACAATTGTAGTTTCAAGAACTTCAAGTGCCAAAGGCACAACAAATTCTTCGAGGTCAACTTATATCAGAAGAACCCCAAAAATACGCATCATTGGCGAGCCGATTCGGCGCGCCCATCCAGAGATATCGATCTGGAATTTCGAAAGAAAGAGGTCATACAAGAATCTACTAGCGATGAAGAATTCGCGCCCTTGACATCGAGCCTAGATTTTTCATCATCCAACCCAAAACATAATACTTCCCCGCCCCAGTCTAGCGACCCACCAGTTACAAGTCATCAGCCGAGTGAGGTTCGGTCTCATGAAAAAGAGTCTTTGGCTCAGCTTCTCGCTTCCTGCTTAACTAAAGCCTCGGTATTGAAGCCGGTTCTTCAGTTTCTCCTTCCGAGCGTTGGAACCAACTTGGGTCCGAACAGCCTTCTGTCTTTGCTCTGTCTCGATTGGGTAAACAAGGAACTAGATCTCGGCCTTGATCATGAGAACCTCTGGGAGGCCAAATTAACCAGCTCAAACATCAGCATATTTTTGAAGTCATTGATTAGCCCCTCTAGCACTAATGTTATTAGTCTTACAGAGATCGAAAATCTAGTGGTTCGCGCAATGACCCTTCTGTATTCGTCAGAGGAAAACGAAGTACTCGGCCGAGTAAGGTTTGAAAATATTGTCAATCAGGTTCTCGACTCCAACACATCAGCGGGCTGGGTATCTGAGAACGAAGATAAAATTAGGTGTGCTCTCACATCCGGCCCCAGTGAGGAGCTTCTTATGAGTTGTGGGCATAGCGGTGCTGAACCGCTAAACGATCAACTCCGCCGAATCACAGTAGTGGGTCCTCAAATCGAACCACATACACAGGTCCGTCGCTACTTTTATCCGGTCCTAAAGCGCAATAGCTAATCAATCGTACAGGGGAAGTTCTTTTTTGATGATGATGATGATGGTTATGATTATGGAAGATCAGACGACTATGACTACGAGAGCTCCGGCCCAAAAGACTACGCCGCCTGTGATAAGGAGTGCGGTTATTGTGGCAAGTGTGATTATTAACCATATCGGAACACAACTGCCTCATTCTATTAATGGAGGGATCCGAAGGCACAGTGTATGCAACAATTTTAGGGCATGCTCTGTACCTTAAACGCCAGTCTTGCTCAGCGGCTACGTATCGACCCCAAAAGACGGACTATCAGCATTACTCTACAGGATTTTCAAAATAAGATGGAATCCCTGATACTCAGATATTAATCGTTGCTCCCTATTCCCACCCACGTCTTCTAGATTGCTGGTATATCTTATTGATCTATTGCTCGCCTATAGCTATCCACGACATGCCATTAGAGTATATCTGCATGTCAGTCCAACTTTCGGTATAGACATCAAGTCTCTTTATACGTGACTAGTCATTGGCATTGAGAGAGTTGTGATAATTTCTTCGGATTCCATCTTTCAAGACGATATAGCCTTGGGTTTTATTGGAATAGGCCGGGTACCTACCCTTAAAAATCTAGCTACTACTGTGACACTTCTAGGGATCTGCAAAGCTTGCGTAAATATGTAAGCTGACATAAGCCAAGCTCGGTGTGGCTTGGTGTGGCTTGATCACTTGCCCTGCTTGAGTGCCGTTAAGTAGGATTTCGAAATGTTTCGCATTTGTGTCCTCAGCCTCTATCATATCCATTACCTTCCTGAGGCCCGATCTTCAAGGCATGGCCTCCTCTTCTGTCCTATTTGCTGCGTTCTGGGGCATGTTAGCAGCCCAGCTCGTCCAGCTTGAATGGACTACAGACTTTCCTGCAAGTCACCCACATCAAATAGGCCACGATGGCCCCTGGCAGGCTGTCTCGCTGCGTGTCGGGGGGGTAAGACTAACCTTTACTTCATTATATTCAACAATATACTAAAACAAATACTACATAGGACCTTGGATTCACCGTAGACGTATGGCCGACGGACAAAGATTTAATATATATTGTGGCAAACACAACCCTTGGCGAGCACTCGATTGAAAATCTGCAGTTCTCTAAAAAATTGCCGATGTGGTTTGGCAATCCTCTGGAATGGGCGCTATATAATACGACCTTCTCCTCGGGCCGTGGGTATTCGGAACTGATAGCCCTTTCGCCTAAAACGAGCAGACCGATCTCATTTAATTATTCTATTGCAGTGTTTAATGAGCCCATATTCACGTTACCAGATGAACGTGGTTACATTAACAACGTTGGAATTTTGGGGCTCGGTTCCCCAGCAGTGAATAGCCCCAACGACGGTAATCCTATTGACGGCAAGCCAACTCTTCTTGAGCAACTGAAACAATCAGGTGAAATAACAAGCAGGTCGTTTGGCATGCACATGGGTAGTGCCCAGCACAGCCAGCCTGGATCCTTAGTACTTGGTGGCTATGAACAGAATCGAGCGTTAGGAGACATCGGCATTTTCGATGTTGACGATGGAGGCTCTCCTCATATCTTCTTGCTTGATGTAACCTTGGATACTCAAGTTGGAGATTCGCCTTTCAATGAATCCAAGATTGGCAGTATCTATCAGGGAACTGACAACTCTTACATGGCTAACATCACCAAATTCCTTGGCGGTACGAAAGGCTCTGCTCTAGTGGACCTGTCTTCCGCTGTGCCCTATATATATCTTCCTCCCGGGACATGCGAGACCGCCAGTCAATATCTTCCAGTGATATGGGACGAAGACATTGAACTTTACATATGGAACCAAACTGATCCACAATACGATAGGATTGTCAGTTCGTCGGCCTACCTAGGATTTATCTTCGCAGACCGCGATGCCTCAAACATCACAATCAAAGTCCCATTCCAGCTTCTCAATCTCACGCTATTACCGCCCATTGTACACTTACCGACCCCTTACTTCCCCTGTAAACCTCTGGCCGGCGAATCTCCAAATAGATGGACGCTTGGTCGGGCGTTTCTACAAGCGGCCTTCTACGGAGTCAATTTTGAGACGCAAACTACGTTCATTGGGCAGGGTCCCGGCCCGAATATGGATATCTCCGTGGTACGCGTAATGCGGCCGAAAGATACCGGGATAATTTCAAATCCTATTGCGTCATTCGAGGAAAGTTGGTCGGCCTATTGGACCGTACTTCCTAAGTCGCCTAATAAGAGCCAAGGCTCCAAAGATGACCTGTCTAGGGCTGGCACTGAAGGTATCATAGTTGGAAGCATCTTCGGTGGTCTTATCTTAGTCTTTGGCGCCGCTATTACCATCTGGAATAGGAGAAGGCAATTTACTCAACATTTCAGAACTGTCGAACGCCAAAATTACGAGGAAAATCTGAGTCTTCTAGGGGCCGTAATAGAGCTTGACGCAAGTCCAATCCCATTGGACATGAGCGATCTCTTGCCGCATGAGTGTGAGTACACCATATTCGCTATTTTGGCCAAGTATAGAAGTTATCCGTTTCCTACTCAATATTGCATTGGGTTCGCATCTTAAAATTATCGCTTTACTTGGAAAGCAATTGAGGAAAGAGAGATACTAATCCTCGACTATGCAGTGATAGCCCCAAACGTGGTACATGAAATTCCTGGTAGTCCAACTCATTTCGAGCTTCCGACATGAACCTTCCACACCTGTAGCCTACTTAAGTCAAAAACAAGATATTATAATTTCATTAGACGAGTTGATGTTGTTTGCTTCTGGAAAGCAGATCCGTTTTAGTTAGGTTGTTCTTAAGTGTTTTAGAGCTCGTTTCCTATAATATGTATTTTTATTGTACTGTCCTCAATGGGAGGTGTAATAAATCTTGTTTGTATACCTCCAGTATCTGTTGTAGCTTTCAGACAAGACCAAGCAGTGTGTTATACAAATTATGTTCGACCCCTATAGCCCAACTAAAACTGTTTGTGGCAGAGTTGCGTGGCTGGCTACTGTAATTGCTTTGTTCTAGCTTCAATTTGTGGCTCCAGTGCAGTCTATTGAACGAATCAGATGCTCGAGCGCGGTGCTAACCTTATAGAATTCAGGAGAACACACCAGACCATATACAGCATAACCATGCACCTTGCGGTACCTCTAGAAAGTGATTATTTAGAACCACATCTCCTACCTCCTAGGCGGGATGTGATTTAAGTTAGATAGTGTCACGACATGGAACTGCACACCATACCGTAACACCACAAAAGGTAGAACGTTGTCAAGTCGAGCACTTGACTGCCTGTAGTTAGCTATACGTGTACTGGACCTGTGACAGTAAGCATCAACATATCTAAAACTGAGATAACTCCTCATACCCTTTAAGTCTTCTCTGACCTCGCAATTGGTCTCTTCGGTCATTTCCCGTAATTAGCACCGGTAATATAGGTCAAGTCGACCACCAGAATGGCTTGCTCGCTATAGCTACTAACATTGATGGTCCGTATAATAGAGATGCTAGATCGAGGCGGACGAAGACTTCTTTCTGCTGTACTTATTACCCTACATGACTAAGTCTAGGTTACGGTGATAATATAGGAACAACGTGAGTCGCCGTCAATTGCATCATATCTCAATATAATCGCAGAAAACGGGGCAAGTGGCCGAGGTTAGTTAATCGTTCAGCCATCGACCGCCTAGCCATCAGAGAGACGTTATCAAGGTATCTTAGAGCGGAGCTTCCAAGGGGGCTAAGCGGGGACTAAGAGAGAGAAAAATAGGGGAAATGGCTTGGGCCTGCGATTGAAGAGCATCTTTTGAGTTATTACAGCCACCGCGCCACGAGTTATCTCACACGGGTTGCACTGTGTTCGTAGTAATATTAGAAGGGCTTGAACAGATAGTGTTATTTCGGCACTATTTTACCTATACTTTATTACGCAGTAGTTTCTTCCACTCATAAAGGCAGTTGTGCTTGAAACGCTAGCTTAGATTTTTATGCCATCATTTGACTCATCAGCTTCACTTGGCGTATGATTGATTATCCCACCCGTCATCACACCGACTAGCGCGACCTCCCCCATTCCCTAGCTTGCTGGCTAGGAGATCAATGAAGAGTCATACCCGTCGAGATGTAACAGGCAAGTGTATTATCGGCATGCTACAGCACAGTACGATGAGTGTACCAGGCGCACAATATATAATTGTTTCCCTCATTTCTTTCCCTTTTAACCTTCCTATCCTATCCATTATAATAATGCTGGGCAAGCAAGCAAACATGCCATAAACGCCGTCGCAATGCAAGATAGATATAGACAGCTCACTCCCAGTTACAGGGGGAAGCCTCCGTCTCTCTAGGTTAATTCACCTTGCCGTCCTCAGAACTGGTCCAAAAATCAGTTCATCCCATCATCCTATATAGTCTAGTGACTCTAGTGACCACTGCGGCATATCCGTACCGTACCATGGGGTGGCCTATGAGAATGGTAACTTGCGATGCAATCCCCTTCCCAAGAATTTCGATACAAAGCTTAGACCCAACGACAGCATTGGACAATGTAACACACCTCCGCCTGATCGATGGTCCAAACCGGGATCTCTTTATTGACCGAATATATCAATCAAACTCAGCAAGAATGCTCTCTAACATCCCCAGGGTCATAACCGCAACCTGCGCTCTCTTAGCCTCGAGCCTAACACGATGGCCCAGTGCCTTGAAAGCGGTAGCGAGCTCGACGCTGTGTTCCGTGAATTCGACATATAAATCTAGCAGATGCGTCGCCACGTCCGTGCATATAGACACGTACCGCGGGTCGATGATGTGCAAATTTACCCATCTCAGAATCGGCTGGACGGAGATCTCGTCGCGGCCCTCGAGGGCGGCGCGGAGGGCACTGCGATGGCGTAGCGCCACGAGTACGGTTAGGACTGTCAAGGGACCGTAGTCTTTCGACGTGGGATCTAGTGCGCGATCTAGCGCCCCTTTGAAGTCCCCATGCCGGAGGTCTTTCTGCCAGGGCTGTTCACGTTTCGGACGCGAGAGGTCATTCGCTATTACTACGTCGGCGCCCTCGCCGACCATCTCCAGGCGTTTCACGGCCGTGGCTTGCTTCTTTCGTTTGTTCTTTGCCCTGTCGTGGGTGGCAATAGTGCCCGCAAGGAGCGCTTGCATTTCTTTCTCACGCTCGGCTTCGCGCTTCGCTTCATGGCCTGTGAGACGTGTGCGTAATGACAGTACGCCCGACTGCATGCCGACAGCCAAATGCCTGTCATCGCCGTTGGAACCTGCGGCAATAACGCGCACAGCGAGGATGGGTGAGGGGTATTTGGCGCCGGCTACTACGTTCCAGCCCGTCGTTTCGTAGATCTTGATATGACCATCGAGAGAGGCGGATACGACGCGACGGTCGTTGGAGGCAATGCTGAGAGATGTGACAGTCTTCTGGTGGTTCGTAATAACGTGGCGAGGCTTGGCGGCGACCAAGTCTAAGACTGATATCTGATTGCCGGCAGACGCGAGCACAGTCGTGGCTGAGGCAAGGGGCAGGACATCCTCAATAGGCGCATGGTGCTTGAATACCATGACGGAGGACGAAGCGGTCGGGGTTCGCGGATCCCAGATTCGTACCGTGTTGTCGTAGCTGCCGCTCACCAGCAGATTGCTCATGGTGCCGGGTATGAAGGCGCCGGAGCGGACGTAGTCGGTGTGGCCGAGGAAGACAGACGTGGGCTCGGAGCTGGGCAGATCCCATAACCGGACGCTGCGATCATCGCTGGCGCTCATCAGAGTGGTGAGGTCTGTGGGCGAGAACTTGGTGGTCCAGACGGGCTGCTTGTGCTGGGTCCATGTCTTGAGAATGGCTCTCGACTTCACGTCGAACACCTGTATCCTGCCCGAGTCCTCGCCGGCCACCAGGATGCGGCCGTCTCGTCGGATCTCGCCACTGCGCGCATTGTCGCCGAAGCGCGTGAAGGTTTTGACTAGCTTCCTCGTCTTTACCGAGTAGATCTGCACGCGCGGGCCGGCGGTGACGGCGAAGAGGTCGCTGCTGTCGCCGGTCGGGTTCGCGGCGGGCGCGGTGATGTGTGTGACGGGGACTTCGGTCGGCGTCGGGATGGCCAGCTGGTTCTTGAACGCGCGCCAATACTTCTGCTCTGCCGTGACGACGGAAGGGCCCGCGGGCAACTTCAGCTGCTGCAGAGGTGCCACTTCGGCCGCCATCTTGTCAATTGGTTGTGTCTCTGTCGCGAGGGAAAAGCCGGTGCTGCACTCTTCAATTGGCTTTTTTTTTTAACCGGTTAGAGATGATCAACTGCAAGCCCCACCAAAATTCATAACCTACAGTAGCTCATTGTGGCTAGAGACTGTTGCGATAAGACCGATAAAGCAGCAACACCATATCGATAAGATTACCTTAGGTACCTTGGTAAGTACCCAAGTTCTCCTTGACGGACCTCGGCTCATCTACAGACAAACTGGAGTCCGTCTCATCCTATGTAAGTACCCAGGGTGCTTACAAGCGTGTAAATAGAAACCTCTCGTGCTCTATCTAAGCATCAATAAAAGAGTTTGCATTCTTAGTGTCTTCTAAATATTCCTTCCAGCAGCTGCCGTATAAGTTCTTCATCATGGCGACCTCATTAGACGGGTATAGCGACTTCAAGTATTTCCTCATCTCGTCACCAGCCGAGTATGTAGCTCACGTCGAGATAAACCGGCCCGAGAAGCTAAATGCTTTCTTCGAAGACATGTGGCTCGAGATGGGTCAGGTCTTCGGGAAACTGTCACACGATTCCAATGTGCGCACTGTTATCTTTTCTGCCGTGGGAGAAAGGGCCTTTTCATCGGGGCTCGACGTGCAGGCGGCAAGCCAAGGGAACGGTGTGCTCTCGCCAGAGGGAGTGTCGGACGGATCAAGATTCGCAACCCGCGCTAGACGGCACATCTACGAGTTTCAAGATAGCATTAGCGCAATCGAGAAATGCGAAAAGCGTATGTTTCCATCCATCCTATCGCTCTTATACCTATAACTATCTATGTAGTAACACGTCTGATGCGCAACAGCCGTTATCGTGGTGATGCATGGTATCTCTATCGGCCTCGCTATCGACATGTCCTGCTGCGCCGACATCAGGATCTGCTCAAAAGATACCAAGTTCTCCGTAAAGGAGGTCGATATCGGTCTAGCCGCAGACATCGGCACTCTGAGTCGCCTACCCAAGGTTGTCGGTAACCACTCCTGGGTGAAGGAGGTGTGTCTGTCGGCCCGGTTCTTTGACGCCGACGAAGCACTTGCTGTGGGCTTCGTCAGCCGAGTGCTGGAAAATAAGGCCAAGGCCATCGAGGCTGCTACGAAACTAGCAACCCTCATCGCTTCGAAGAGTCCCGTAGCCGTCCAAGGCACCAAGGAGATCTTGAACTACTCTAGGGATAGCTCGGTGGCAGATAGTGAGTAATGCTATCATAGGCATGCCGGTGCGCTTGCTAACATATATCTACTTAGGTCTTCGCTACACGGCTGTTTGGAACTCGGCAATGCTCCAGTCGAACGATTTATCGACTGCCATGCTCTCTGGTATAAAGAAGACAAAGCCGAAGTTTGAGAAATTGTAGGATTTCAAGAATTCAAAGGCTTATAATACTACCCACCCCATGAAATGCCACGAAAAATGTATTAGTAAAGTCTCAAGCCTATCGGCGGTCCCCAGTACAACATGAATTGTTGTAGGCCAGCATAAATCTACCCGTTGACCATACTCCGAAAATGCCGACAGTGCGTTCTGATCTATCTGTTGCCCGAGCCCAGGATACGTCATATAAGTCACCACGTCGCGCATCTAGACTGCGCGGTCTTATTTTTTATTCTCCCGCTCGGAGCCCGAGTCATCTTCTACGAAAGGGACAGTCTCCTTCAGCCTCTGTTCACGAAGTTAGCCGTCGTGGAAGCCCGGCAGCCGCAGCCAGAGAGCTAGATCCGGTAGGCACTTACCTCCTCCAGCTTCGCCTTCAGCTGGTTAACCATGACATCCTTGATTAAGAGGTGCGAATCATCGAGATCCTCGATGATGTAGTCGTTCTTCTCCTTGTCGATGTTTATGATGATGGATTTGATAGATGGGTCGCATTCCACCAAGGTTCCTACAACGCGAGAAAGTAGTTAGATTCTAAAGATTCCTGCTTAGTTGATAGAACTAGGACGGGCACGATAAGACAGATACATAGAAGGCCAGATACCTTTGATGGCTCGAACCATGGTCGCTGATGCCGAGTATGGGTGGCACTATAGCTTCTAGTGAGGACCCAGGTAATGGTAGAATACTTTTATCACCAAGGAGACACAATCTTTTCTAGCTCCCTAGTTCTCCAAGTCGCTGCCTCTGATTGTCTATCCTGGGTTGTGGATATACTGCTATGTAAGATGTTGAACATGCAGTTGTTGGTCAAAGGTGAAGAAGCACGCCAAGACGCAAGGTCTACCTACCTAGGTTGGTACTTAGGTCTCCACCCACGTATCCATGCGAATAATGTGGCTTTCTGCTCGATGTGGCTGAGTACAGCTGTAGCCTGTAGTCTGCCTGTAGGGTAGTGACAATGTCCGAATGTGGGAGGGTACAAGGGACAGTATCTTACGCTATCAATCACTTCTACAACATCACTATCACTTACAAACTATAAAATGTTACAACCGTCGATGAGAGGTGAGAGCTTTCGTTGAAATATCTTTTAAATTTCTCACGGCGATAATTCATCAGGATGGAGGTTTACAATTGACCTGTCTATACGGCATATCTTGTCCATATCAGATCCATAACCTACTAAGCGTACTTAGTCTACACAGTAACTAGAGCTAAGATCCCAGCCACCTCTGCTCTGCTGATCAGCAACCCATGCAGCATTGTGCACAGCTACGTCAAAGCTAATTTAATTGAATGCAGTAAAACTGCCGTGCGTTCCGTGGGATCGGTGGGATCTTGTCGTCGAAACCACCTACCCGACCGACGATCCTCTCCAACGATCAATGATGACGGGCGCAGTGCTGTATACGTAACATGTTGCCTATTGCGAACCGGGGTCACAGTGGCAACAATAGTGGAGGAGAAAATGGGTTGTATTCTTGTATTATAGGATGACTGTGTACTTCCTAGGGAAGTTTTCTTAGTTACTGTGTATTTATAGGTAGGTTTTTTTAGTATGTTTGTATATTTAGTGGGGCTAAGCACCCTTAAGCTATATAAGTTTTTTATGCTTTTAATATTATTTATATATATAAATAATATAGTTATTTGCTATATAATAAAGCTATTATATAATTATTAAGCTATTACTAATATTTTTTTTAGCTATAAATAAATTTAACTAAAAAATTTTAAAATTAAACAAATATAAAAATTAAATATTTTTTTTAATAAATATATAATAATAATAAATATATATTATTATTATTAAGCTATTAAAATAAAAATATTTATAA